>PVJL010005346.1:24753-110388 GCA_004026885.1 Lyroderma lyra
ATTCCTTGTCTTGTTGATAACAGCCATTCTCACAGGTGTGAGGTGGTATCTCATTGTGGTTTTGATTTGCATTTCCCTGATAGCTAATGAGGATGAGCATTTTTTCATATGTCTGCTGGCCATTTGTATTTCTTCGTGGGAGAAGTGTCTGTTTAGTTCTTCTGCCCACTTTTCAATTGGGTTGTTTGTTTTTTTGTTGCTAAGTCTTATTAGTTCTTTATATATTTCAGATATTAGACCCTTATCTGTTGCATTATTTGCAAATATTTTCTCCCACTCAGTTGGCTGTCTCTTTGCCTTGTTGGTGGTTTCTTTTGCTGTGCAGAAGCTTTTTAGTTTGATATAGTCCCATTCATTTATTTTTGCTTTTACTTCCCTTGCCTTTGAGGTCAGGTTCATGAAGTCTTCCTTGAGTCCTAGGTCTATAAGTTTAGTACCAATGTTTTCTTCTATACAGTTTATTGTTGCAGGTCTGATATGAAGGTCTTTAATCCATTTTGAGTTAATTTCTGTATATGGAGAGAGTTCATAGCTCAGGTTCATTCTTTTGCATATGTTTTTCCAGTTTTCCCAGCACCACCTACTAAAGAGGCTGTCTTTTCCCCATTGTATGTTTTTTGCTCCTTTATCGAAAATTATTTGTCCATAAATTTGTGGGTTTATTTTTGGGTTTTCAGTTCTGTTCCATTGGTCTATATTTCTGTTTTTCTGCCACTACCAAGCTGTTTTGACTATTGATGCTTTGTAATATAAATTGAAGTCAGGGAATGTAATGCCACCAGCCTTATTCTTTTTATGTAGTATTGTTTTGGCAATTCGAGGACTTTTATGGTTCCATATAAATCTAATAATTCATTTATCTATTTCATGAAAATATGATTGTGGAAGAATCTATTTTTTAAATGGAAAACCAGGGCACAAAGAGTGGAAATGCAACTTACTAGGTTAAATTTTCCATTGCACTTTATCTTGAATGAGTTAAGAGAATAAATATTTGTATTGAAAACAGGCTTTATACTGTGAATTGGCACTGAGCTGAGGAAAGAATACATGACCAGGAGACAGGAGACCTGCCCTAGTCACTACACAGCTGTGTGACCTAGAACAAGTCGCTTGACCTCTCTGGGCTGCAAAGGCCTCCTTTCCCTAATCATATCATTGAACTAGATGAGTGGTGTTTAAATTATACTGGTACCATGAAAGCACAGCAGAATCCAGACCCCACTGCCACTACATACACACACAAACACCTGTATGGCAGACAGAACAGCTCTACATGCGTTTGTTTTTTTAGGGATTTTATAGAAAAAAAGGGTGTGCAATGTCATGGTCACAGTAATGTGCTTTAGAATCAAACTGAATGTCCGTGCCACCACTGGCCACCTGGCTGTAGTTATACAAGCCTCCGTTTCCATACCTGTCTGTTATTATTATTATAACAATAGACTTTATTATTTTTATTATTAATAGAACTCACTTATAATAACTATTTATTGGGCTGTCCTGAGGGTGAAAAGAAGTAATGCCAGTGCTTGCCTCACACACTGAAACCTAAAGATGATTCTAAAAACCAATGGTTTAAATGATCTTGAAAAGCCCCTCCAGGTCTGGAGTCCCCCTTTGTGAAAAGTAACTCTTGGGAGACAGGGGAAAGGAGCCATGGGCAGGGCTTGTCTGACTCCGGGACTCTGTGGAGGAGATTTATGGATAGTCCAGCTGATGGAGGTGAACTTCCAAACAATAAAGCTCACCCCTTTGGGGTTCAGCTCTGTGAGCTTTGACACACACACACACACACACACACACACACACACAGACACACTCATGTAACTGCCTTCACAACCGAGATATAGTCCCATCACCCCCAAAAGTGTCCTTGTGCCTCTTACCCCACCCAGTCCTTAACAATCACTGGTCTGTCTTCTGTCCCTCTAGGCTGGTTTTCTAGACAGGCATGTAAATGTAGTCACACAGTACGTACACTTTAGTAGACACTGCTGAAGTCTGTTTTCCACCCCAAACAATTACTGTACGTACTTTGCACTCCTCCGAAATTTAAGAGTTCCCACTAGCTCGTGGACCGGTTTTCAGTGGCTGTTACAACCCATTACTGCCAAGGTGATGGTTTTAAACACCACAGATTCATTATCTTACAGCGCTAGAGGTCAGACAACTGAAAGGGACCCCCATGGGCTCAACCCAAGCTGTCGGTAGGCAGGCAGGCTGCATTCTCTTTTGGGGATGCTGCTGGGAGACCATTCCTGTGCCTCTTCCTGCTGGCCGCCCACATTCCCTGGCTGGAGGCTCCCTTCCAGCTCAGAGCCAGCAGTGGCAGGTAGTCTTTGTCACCCTGCATCTGACACTCTCTGGCCTCCCTCCCCCACATTTAAAGAACACGTGAGGCTACAGCAGATACTTGGCTAATCCAGGACAATTGCCTTATTGTAAAGCCAGTTTATGCACACTCATTTCCATTTGGGACCTCAGTGGCCTCTTGTCCTGTAGGGGACTAGGAGGTCAACATCTTTGGGGGTGGGCATTATTCTGGCTCTGGCAGCCTGAAACCTCCCAGCCTATAATACTGCCAATTAAAAAACTGAAGTCATTCAAGTGCTTGTATAGCCATAGCCAACTATGGTTTTAAATCACATTTCCCTAATAGCGCTGGGAATCTTTTCATGGATTTCTTTGCCATCAGGTCTTCTTTGGTGAAAGATTGGTTCAAATCTTTTGACCATTTAAAAAATTGGGTTGTTTGTTTTCCTATAATAGAGTTTGAGAATTCTTCATATATTCTTAACTGTCGTCTTTTATCAGATAGGCATTTGGCAAAGATTTTCTTGCAGTCTATACCTTTTCTGTTCATTTTCTTTTAACAGTATTTTTGAAAGGAAGATTTTAATTTTAGTTTTAATGACGTTCGATTTATCCCTCTTTTTCTTTTATGATTCACTTTTTGTGTGTGTATGTGTCCTAGGAAGTCTTTGCCTAAACCAAGGTCACAGAGATTTTCTTCTATGTTTTCTCCTAGCAATTTCATAGTTTTAGGCTTTGCATTTGGATACGATCCCTTCTGTGTTAAATTTTTATAGGTACAAAGGGTGGGTTCAGGTTTATGTTTTTGAACACAGATGTCTAGTTGTTCCAACACCATTTCTTAAGTTTAATCTTTACTTTCAGGTTCTTTTTTAAATTTAAAAAATATTGAAGGAAAACATTCAGCTTCGTTCTTTATGACTTCAGGATTTCTCAGCTGTTTTTGATTTTTTATTACCTATGTGTTAATGATAACACTCTCTTGAAATTGAAACATTCATTCATTAAAGGCCAAGTTAGACATCTACCAAGATAGTCAATACACACCCTTAGATTTATGATGAATAACTGATTTCTCACTGTCACGAGTAGGACCTATATAATTTGATTAAGTGTCCAGCTGGTAATGGAAACTCATTAGCAGAACTCTATTTCATGCTTGTTTGCACCTGCAAACAATTTCTTCTTGTGTAAAAGGTGGCTCCATTTGGTCCAACTGATGTACATAGTTTCACTTGGTAAAACAGTATTGATAACCATCATCATCATCGAGAAAGTATGATGAGCTCTCTGTCACCCTTCCCAGCGGGCTGGATGACTACTTCACACTGGCCTGGTGCCCTTGCTGGCACCAAAGCCTGGTAGTCTTATGACTGTTCATGAGACCTTGCTCTGACTGACTTTGGGGAAGTTAGTTAATGCCAAGAAAAAAGTACGGATGGCCCATGGAGCAGATGTTCCTGAAATCGCATCTGTGTGGCTATCATAAATTTCTGACATTGACTTTTCATGGCCATTTAGCTTAAGCGTTCTGTTTTATCTGTGTGGAGTGGTTGGAGGAAAGAAGACTTCAAATACCTACTGATTTGGAAATCACTGGAAATAGCTTTTTCCCATAAGAAACCAATCCATAGTGGTTGCCTCAGACCCAAACATCATTAACTGAAATACAGCATAGATGCTTCTTTTGTTTGGAGTATGAGATCCCTGGGCCCTTGAATTAAACCAAAGCGGCATGTTTAGGGGTGGGTGTGAGTACTGATTTAGCCAATGGAGCTGTGACCAGCTTGTTCATTCGTTTGCTTGTTTTTCCTGCATTAGTTTCAGGTTTTAGTTATCCAAGGCCTCAAGGACTCAGGGTTAGTGCTTTGGGATGTTTTATCAGTGACCTGAAAAAAGCTATGGAGTCACAGATCCAGGACCCCTGATGTGACAAGCAGCCAGGACCAGGTCTGCAAAAACTTGACCAATGCTTGCTACACTATGCCTACTATCCACCTTCAGGAAATTATATGTGCTAATAACCCCAAAAAGTTTTGCCAGTGAAAGACACTGTTTTTATTTCGTTAGGGTCTCCCACACACGTTTGAGTGTGGGACGCTTGTGTCCTCAGCACTCCTGTCATGCCCTGGAGCTCCACTCCGGGAAACGCAGACCTAGAATGCTGAGAGCTGGAAGGCGCGCAGAGGTCATCCCAATTCTGCAACTTTTATCTCATACTGTCTTAGCTTTTCTCTTCTGCTCCCCTAATCTCAATGAATTTCATCTTTCTTCCATCCTGTTATAAATTCAATGTTTTCCAGTCACAATGGATCGGCAAGATGCACATTTAAATATTTTTTTAATATACATAAAGCATTGCATGAGAATGGTGCCAGGCCTCTCTTAAAAACCAAAAACTATTCACTAGGAGGTTTACAGGAAACACCACTTGAGAATCCTTAGATGTACAGTGAGAGGGTCACGAGTAGCTTGCCAGAGTGAATGTCATGGTTTTACTTTTTGGCTTGACATTGAATTAGCTGGTCTGGCTTGGGCACAACCCTGGAAGGTGAGGTTTCTCTTCAGGTGAACCACGCCTCTGTCTGGTTTCTGAGTCACTCACGGGTTCCCCCTCTCCGTCCCGCTGTCCTGACAACCTCCACGCTCCCACTGAAACCTCCAGGAGGGACGGGATGGAAGTCATTCTCACATCTAAGTGAATGCAGGAGGTCGCATTTCAGCCCCCAGGGCCCCAGCCATGGGATGGGGCCCTCCTCTCTTTCTCTGTCACTAACTCTGGAATCAGGGGCCACTCAAGGCTACCGCTAATTCCAGAGTGGGTCTCATCAGGACATTGTTACTGGGTGTGACCCTTAGGAGTAATCCCTGCAGGGTCTGCACATTCCTTTGTGGTGACCTAGGGAGACATTTTACACCTCCATGTAACCTTAGACTGGTTTAGGAGAGTAAGGGGTAACAGAAGGACCGCTTAACAACCCCCAAATCCTATTAATTCTTTTATTTTCAAGACACAACTCTGGACTCTCAGAAAGCTTATGCGTTCTGAGAGGACAAAGGTCACGCGAGTGGGGGCGCGGCTGGGGCCGGAGGCGGGTCTGTGAGGTGGGCGTGGCGAGGGGGCGGACACTGGACCCCGGCCCGCCGTTCAGTGTCGCAGGAGCACCAAGCTCTAGCTGGCCCCTAGAGCTGACGTGTGTCCAGAGCGGTTCACGCGGAAGTGGACCTGGGACCTGAGTCGCCTCCGGCTGAGACCTAACGGGACAGCAGTAAGGACTCTGCAAAGACCCGGAAGGAACGGAGAGGCGCGGAGACCGGTGACTTCCCTTCCTTAAGGCGAGTGTCAAATGTGCGAAAGAGAAGTCGTCTGGTAGGGGCGCCCCTTGGGACGGCAGGGTTTGCAGCCCGACCTGAGGACCAGGCGCGCCCGCAGTACGCAGTAACTACGTGAGCCGCGAGCCCGCAGCCTTTCTCGTTTCCAGGGCGCCTGGCAGCGCAAAGGACTCCCGCCTCGGGGAGATGGTGTCCTGATAAGCCTGGTGAGATCTTTTGGTGTCACAGGCCTGGGGTTTAAAAACAAAATTGGGGGTTCCCTGGTGGTGTAGTGGCTGGGTTTCAGTGCTCAACGCTGCAGCCTGGGTTTGATTCCCAGCCAGGGAACTACCCTAAACAAACACACAAACAAATAAACAAACAACAAACAACAGAATTGAGAACACACAGCAACTCACTGCAGGCAGAGGGAAATTATGTAAGTCCTAATCCACTTGTACAACAAAACGTTGAAAGAATAAATTGTCATATTTGCATCATTTTTGATAACCTCTATTTTAGGGTACCATTACACAGTTCAAAGGAGTCAGAGAAAAGCTGTAGGCCAGGTTTTGTGTTTCCTTTTTTCCTTGTCTTTTAAAATATTTTTTCCCTTTACATAAACAAAAATGATCTTTATGGCTCTCCAGGGAGTCACTGACCTGCAGATAAATGATTTTGTTTTGTCTTAACAGCCTCCAGAAATGGTTCAAGAAATATTTTGACAGAACACCATGCAAGTCATACAATATTCAGCAAAGGGAGTGACATTTGTGCTGACACGTCTGAGATGGTGATGTAAGGGGTGCTGGAGTAAGCTCTTGTGGTAAACTGAGACTTGAATTCTCACAGTGTGTGACTGGTTATCTCTCTGACTCTGTCCTGGGGGTGTGGCCCTGGTGAACTACAAGGCCTCTCAGGCAGAGCTGCCCCGATTGGATCCCCACAGGCGCCATTCACTTGGGCTGATGGGGCAGATGCCGGGTTCTCTGAGCTTGGCCACTGCTTCATGTGCAAAACCTCTGTCTTCATGATGCCACCCCTCCAAAATGTCTTTCTCTGCCTCTGTTTCTCTTGTTCCCTTACTGTGCACAATGAGATGAAATCAAGGACTGTGTGGGGGCCATGGTCTGACTGTATTCCATGTGCTTGACAACTGCTGGGGTAACCATGTAAATGAAATTTCTGTGTCTTTCAAAAGCTGTCAGGTCATACATTGCTCCAAGTTCTTCAGTGTCACCTCATTAAATTCTCTCAGAATTTCATGCTTAAAAAACCAACAACCCTCTATTCCTTTCTACTGCTGTGAGATTAGGAGAGCACAGCAGTAAATTGCATTTCCCTTTTTGCATCACCTGCCAGGAAGCTCACTTTTCTGTACAGGATTTCTCTCTCAAGACACTGTTACCACATTGATTTTGCTCTTTTCCTTTGCTTTTAATCATTCTCTTATATCTGTGTCTTTCAGCATAAGCACAAATGAGTATATTTATCTAGTTGTTGACTATGTAACTTGACACATCTTTGTTGCTGGTGTTCTTTAGATCAGTGGTTTTCATACTGGGGAACATTCTTTGTAAGGCCCATTCTTAGGTGTGTCACCATGGGCAGTGATGGCAGGGGAAGACTTGGTATGTGTGGTTCAAAAGAGGGTCCTTGATTTGTACATCTAGCTGCTCTACCCAGAGCGGTAGCTACTGGGGAAGAGTAGTATTTTTAACTTCAGCATGAAGTTCTGATCCAATAGGTTTGGCGTAGGGTCCAGAAATGTGTGATTAAGCTCTTATCTCAAGAGCATGTCCATACAGGGGATCTGAAACACCATTATGGAGACCCTGAGAAGCAGGGACTGGTCAAGTTTAAAGGGCGTGGGGGAGGCTTGGCGATGGACTTCATCCTCCAGGTCAAGGCCAAATGCACAGAATGTTTCCTGTCTCAGTGGAATTGAAAGGCAAGTGACATCCTGGAACAGAGTCCCTGATCTGCCTGGCATCTTGGTGACCTTGAGGAGTCCATCTAGTGACTACACACCACCTTACCTGTACAATAAACCACTGGGCTTGTGGGACTCTTTCCACACTGACAATGTGATGATTCTTTGCCACCATCCAGAGAGGCAGCAGATTTAGAAATGGGAGGGATTTTAGCACCACCAGACAAGCCAGGAGTGGTGAGGACATGCAAAAAGCCTTTTCTGTGAAGTCAGTATGGCTCATTTGCCTGCCAGGCACTCGCGTATCCATCGTGCTCCCTGGCGTGAGCAACATGGAGAGCCGAGTCGGAAGTTGTGCAAATGGCTGCTTCATCATCAGGAGTCGGAAGCCACACACAATGGTTAAATATTTGCCGTTGATAAATTTGTCACGTTGGTTTTGTTTAGAAGGAGGGGGCTGCTGAGAGAGGTCCCTGAGGCAGCTGAGCTGGCTGCCTCCTCTCCTCCAGATCCATTTCCCCACGGGGGGAAGCATCTCCCCAAGCTCCGGAGATGAGAATTCCTTTGCAGCAGTGCCCAGTCAAAATTAATGAGTTCATCGTCCCGTGTCTCTCTTGGAAGCAGTTATGGCCAAGACCAATTACCATACAAAAAAATGCACCCCCCGACCCCCGCCGCCCAGTCACCTAAACCCCTCTTCCATTGCTCCACCTTGCAGCCCAGCACTGCCTTTTAAACAGAGAAGAAGTAATTAAATTAGAACTCACGGCGGAACACCGCGGCGGCAGACAATAATTGCTTTTCAGAGACCCCTGTAATTGGCGCTCCAAGGATTTCATTTCAAAGCATCCAAGTCAGTTTAGAAGGCTTGTTTTATCTGGGCCTGAGTGGCCGTGATGAGGACACTGAGCCTCGATTTTCTTCTATTTAACTAAACTGCTTTTTTTAAAAAAATGATTATGTTAGTAATTATAGTACCACGATGCAGTTTTATGGACACTGGAAGATAAAATTCAAATTCCCCTTCCATCCATTAGTTAAAGCTGTAACCACAAAATGTACACAATCTTTGTTCATTAACTGTTTGATAAGCCCTGCAAATTCCACAACGAATAAATGTACCATTCTCATTAAAGCAAGGCATGTGACAGGGTGTGTTAATGAGCCCCCCAACATACCCCTACTGTCTGCTGACCCTGTCTCCTCTACCTGGAATGTCTCCCTGCTTTCTGTTCCAGTCCAATGGGTGAAATTCTACTTACCTGTCAAGTCCCAGCTTAAATGCCACGTGTTATGGGCTGAATGGTGGGGACTCTCCCAAACTCGCATGTTGAAATCCTAACTCTGAAGGTGATGGTATTAGGAGGTGGACCTGTGGGAGGTCATTAGGACATGAGGTAAGGACCTCATGAATGGCCTTAAGGAAGGGATGAGTGTGCTTACTTGCTCTCTTTCTGATGCATGAGGACGCAGTGAGAAGACACATGTCTGTTAACCAGGAAGAGGCTCGTCACCAAGAACCTGATCTCACTGGCCCCCTGATCTCGGACTTGCAGCCCCCAGAACTGTGAGACATTAACATCCATTGTTTAAGTCCCCTGTGTATGGTATGTGTTATAGCTGCCTGAGCTAAGTCACCTCTTCCATGCAGTCTTCCTTGATTGCCACAAGTGGGGTTCACCATTTAAGATTCCAGATCTAGCAGCTTATGTTTTCTCATCTACAGTGTGGTGATCACGGGGCTGTGCTGACAATGAGATGACCCAGCTTCGGTGGAAACTGTCAGGCTCTGTCATCACTGCTCTGAGTCTTTCTCTGCTTACCTGTTAAGAGACTGCTGGCTCAGAGACACAGGCTACAACCCAAACGTCAGCTACAGACTACAGTCATCAGGATAAAGTTTGCACCTCTGGTCAGCAGGTACTAATTAGTTATCTGCAGTATGGTATTTTGTGTCTGAAAGAAAGAGGTGAGCTCCTGAGGTAGACATGCTATTTTGCTGGGTGACCCTGGGAAAGTCATTTCACTTTGCTGGGTTTTGATTTTCTTTTGTGCAAACTAAGTTTATCGGACTACATTATCATTTAAGATTATTTCTGCCTCTAGTATTCTAGGGTATAATTACAAGTTGCACAAACCTTAAAACTGTGCCCAAGGTATTTATAGCATTGAAGTGATTATAATTCATAATCTATCTAGTCATGCCAACAGAGAGCAAATTTCTCCTGAGCAATGATCGTTTCTGGCTACACAAAGACAAAGCAAAGCAAAATTTCATTATCTTTCCATTTCCTGCAGAGTTGATGGGTTCTGTGGAATACGCTGGGTCATCAGTTACTGCGTGGAACTCTCTCATTTTGCAGCATCATCTTGACAAAATGCCAGAGCCCCTCCCCTTTTACAGGGAACATACTGAACTCTATAAATGTTTGCTGGTTCTGTGAAGGGCAAAAAAAAATTAATGATGGATAAATAGTGGATAACATTATAATCTTTGTTAATTATTATCATGTAGTAATAGCAGCAGCAGCAGTAGCTATGTTAACTTTTGCTGAGCATGTACTATGTGCCCGGCACTAGACTGAGCATTCTGTGTGGACTGTATCATGCACACAGAGCTGTGAAGCAGGTGCTCTCATTAGCCCTTTCTACCGAGGACAGAGACTCAGAAAGGTCAAGACACTTGGTTAGGATTACACAGCCGGTGTGTACCAGACATGGGGTTCCAATGATGTTCAAGCTGACGCCAAAGTCCTCAGCTAGAAGGTTCAAGTGATGGACAGGCAGTAGCACCAATCAGGATCAGTATCTGGTTTGTAGAGGACTGGCCCCATCAGATATTAATGGGTGTGGGGGCAACATTCAGCTTCGAAGTACATGTGTGGCTAATAATCCTGTCATTCAATTCTGATGGTGTCCCCATATAGCCAACAAACTCTCTGACACCAACTGGCTGTCCTACAATGCAGTTCAATTCTGACAAATGCAACTCAACCCGACACTATCCACCTAGAGATGGTGTCAGACCCCACAGGTTAGGGCTCGGTCCTGCAAGAGTGCCACCACCATGACTTCAGATGCCAGTCGTAAGTCCAGGTTGTCACCTGTGCTTCTGACCAACTGGCTATAGATTGGAGGTTCCAAAGACCCATTGGGTTCAATCCATTTGCTAGAGCAGCTCACAGAGCTCAGAGAGACATTTTACTCACTGAACTACCAGTTGACAGTAAAAGGACGTAACTCAGTAACAGCCAGATGGAGGCGATGCCCAGGGCAGGGGCGGGGTGGGGGTGGGGGAGCAGGGAGCTTCCGTGCCAGCTCTGAGGGTACCCCCCGTGATCACCAGCCTGGAAGCTCTCCAGACCTCATCCTTTTGGGTTTCTGTGGAGGCTCCATTTCGTAGTCAGGATTGATTGAATCAGCGGCCATTAACTATTGATTCAGCCTCCAGCCCCTCTCCCCTTCCCAGAGGTCTGAGGGTGGAACTAAAAGTTCCAACTCTCCAATCATGTGGCTGGAGCCCCTGGAACCCTGCCCCCATCCTTAGGTTACCTAGTTTCCCCCAAAAATCACCTCATTAACATAACAAATGGCACCTTGATCATGGTCAGGTCATCACTTCGGCCAGGGCGTCCAATCTTGTGGCTTCTCTGGGCCACCCTGGAAGAAGCATTGTCTTGGGCCCCACATAACATACACTCACAATACACATATGATAGTTCATGAGCTAAAAAAAAGTTTCATGCACCATTTTCGTCATGTTTTAAGAACATTTACAAATTTGTGTTGGGCTGCAGGTTGGACAAGCTTGACTTAAGCGATTTCAGTGGTTTCAGGAGTCCTGTAGCAGCAACGGGGAGAAGCCCAAATCCGCATTTTTCATCATAGATCACAATGTCACAATGCCCCTGCCGATGCTTAAAATACAGAAGCAACCCTACTGGGGTTCTGCTCCAAGTCCCCTGAGTGTCAGCCCCGTGGCCTCAGGCTGTGGTGGCCCCTCCAAGGGTCCTGCTTACACCTGCTTTTCTAGTAGCCCCTCAAGCCGACTGTTAATAGCAAGGAGCGCTAACACTGTCTCAGCAGGGCAGTCCACGAGCCTGCCCGGGCTAAGACCGGCTGTTGCCCACGCAGTCATGATTGTGAATTAAAAATAAGGATCCCTCTTGGCAAACAGGGCTGTGCGTCATGTGTCATGTATGTCTGAGGCTCCGGGTCCGTGTGCTTTGTGGATGGGATGGGAGACAGTCTTCGTCTCCGGGAGCTGCTATCATGGAAATACTGCGGACTGCGTGGCTCTAACAACACACTTACTTATCATAGCTCTGCAGTCTGGACGTCCAAGACCAAGGTGTTGGCAGATTTGGGGTCTGGTAGGAGTCCAGTTCTTGGTTTGTAGCCTTCTCGCTGTGTCCTCACATGGCAGAGGGACAGGGGAGCTCTGGGGTCTCTTTGATAAGGACACTAATCCCATTCATGAGTCCCCACCCTCATGAGTGAAGCCGCTCCCAAGGACCCCACCTCCTGATACCATCGCGCTGGCACAAGGATGTCAACATACGAATTTTGGGGGAGACAGACTTTCAGACCACTGCACCGGGGATAAGGATGTCAGCGTATGGCTTCTGGGGGGACACAATCATTCAGTCCATGTCATAGACTTCCTGAAGCATCGACCTGGCAAGGACGATGCTAAAAACCCACCAATTTGTGAATTTTTGGTGGCACCATTCTAAACACCAGTCTCCAACAAAGTAACCAAGATCTCTTCAGTGAAGTGGCTGATTCCAGGGCTGGGGTGAGCCTGGAGCATTTTGAGGGGCCAGATAGTGAGGAAGTACCCTTCAAACACAACAAAGTGACAGGGCTGGGGGTGCAGGGGATACCCGTAAGATCAGTGAATGGCTAACGTTGGAACAGCCTAAACATCAATAAATGACAGTATCAGATTATAACCCAAGGAACAAAATAAATATCCATGGGCCCTTACAGACATAAATAAGTGCACAAATAAATGAGGGAAAGTGATAACTCTTCTGTACATAAGAATTCCAATTAATAAATGTAAATGGAACGAAAGAGGGAATCATGTTTAGGACACCAGAAACTGTCACCAGTGCGATCCAGGGGTCGACGCTAAAATGGGTGGGTGAAGGTTTGAGCAGAATCCACATATTTGCAGTTTTGAAGGATCTCCCCCGTATATTCAGATATTACACAGCAAACAAAGTAAATTCGGTGGAGAATTCGGGCAGACCACCTTCGACAAGTGACTAAGGTTCACGTCACATCATCTATGTGGTTTCCTTTCCGATGACTCGTAGCCCCAGGTCAGTAATGAGAAAACATCAGAGGAACACAACTCCAGGGGCTTTGTACAAAACAAGTGGCCTGAACTCTTCAAAAGCGTCAAGGTCATGAAGACAAGGAAGGACAAAGAAATCATCATAGACTGAAAGAGGCACAACAGCTGAAAGCTGGCTCCTGGAACAGAAAAAGGACATTCTTGCAAATGAGTGAAGTCTGAATAGATTCTGCAGTTTCATGGACAGGAGCGTAGAGGGTTAATTTGTTAGGTCTGACCAGTCCTGCGGTTGTGTGCGCGGTTGACACAAGGGCAGCTAGTGAAGGGCATGTGGGAAAACTGTCCTAAATTTGCATCTTTTTTCTAAGTCTACAATGGTCTCAAAATAAAATGTTTTTGAAAATGAATTTAAGAATCAAAACTCTAGAGAGTTTTCTATCCTGCAGCATCTACAGAGAACATTCTCCTTGCCTTCTTCACAAAATTTATGAGGTTTATCAAAATCAGCATGAAGTTTGAAGAAAATTGAAACCATTGACCATCAATAAAGACATATGTTTACTTAAAAAGTGTTTATTCAACAAATCTTTCTGGCTGTTCTACTGTGAACTAGGTATTGTGCTGTCATGAGTAGATTTTCTTTGGTATTATATAAGTTTCATTTCAAAATCTTTCTTCCTGACGGGCGAAGTAGAACTTCCCAGGTGTAAACCTATCCGTGTCTCTGAAGAAATGATTTCCGGTTATGTTGTGGCACCAGAAGTGCCCTGGGTGCCCACTGGTGGTTTTACTGGTTTCTTTGCATTCTGCTGGATGCTGCCAGTTACACTGAGGGTCCGGGACATTCTTGCTGTTTTCCGCTCTGGAAGTTAGCCCCAGTGCCCGAGAGTTCCCTCCGCACAGGAATGAGACCATGCCGCGGTGCCCATTGCCAGGCTCAGCCAGTGTCATTCACAGGAGAGAAGAGCCCGGAGTGAGAGCGTGACAAGGTGCAGTCAGGGGTGTCCCCGACACTCCAGCACGGATTCCTCCGTCCCTCTAATGGCATATGACATAACTTCCAGTAGCTGGGCTATCGCTTCACTCGGGTGCGGAGAGGGACATCGCCCCAACCCGATGGTTTTGCCCGTGGACAGTTTAAAGGTACAGTTTGATGACAGGACTGCGTAGCATCATGTGGGAGAAATGGGAGCATCATTATGGATCATGACAGTGGTTGTGGCCTGGCCCGTGGACGTGACACACTTTCACACTTCCTGGCAGGTTCTTCTGGGTGCGTCAGTGTTCACTTGCCTCGGACTCTGGGCTGCCGATGAGGAAGATGAGGCCCGCTTGATAGATTTAAGGCGGTGAGCTGAGGAAAAACAAAACAGAAGCAAAAGAGCCACGAGAACAGGAAGGAAGCCGGGAACCTGAGGTCCTACAGGTAAGCAAATAGGTCCTGCAGGTAAGCAAATAGGTCCTGCAGGTAAGCAAATAGGTCCTGCAGGTAAGTAAATAGGTCCTACAGGTAAGCAAATAGGTCCTGCAGGTAAGCAAATAGCTGCGGATGCAGTAACGGCTCACGGAAGAGCAGCTCGATCTGTACGTACGGACGGATCCCACGCGCGTGCGCAGGGGGAGCCAGGACGCGCACACGTTTTAGGAAAGGAACAAACTGTGCTAACACTGTAGTGCTCGGCTTGTACCGCAACGGAAGGCGACTGCAAGCCACGTTTGAGTTCTGAGTTACAAGAGGTGCGCAGAGTGGGCACCCCCGGTGTTGTGTAGTGCGGGGACGGCATCCCTCCCTGGGTATGCGTGTCTTGGTAGCGCCGCCGTACATACACACGGGGGAGGGGCGCAGGTTAGGCGTGGGGGAGACACTGGCGAGGGACGACACACGAGGTCCCTCGTACATGCACTCCCGGGGCATACGTACGGTGACGTGGTACCGGAGAGCATGGCCGAAGCCCGCGAGGGGGCCTCACGCGGTCCCGGAGCTCCAAGTTGCATTCTGCGAAGCGAAGCCTCGGTCCTTACACGCCCTGCCGCGCATCACCAGAACCCCGACCAGCAACACTTCTCCAGGCTCCGTCCTTATGGCCGGCGTCAGCTGTCCCCCAGTCTGAGCTCAGTGTCCCCTGCGGCCGGTTCTCCAGTACGTCGGTTCGTCCTACTCACTGTCCACTTGCCTTTCTGGTCTGGGCTGCTCCATACTCTCCGCCAGTGGGTAGGTAATGGTGGGGCAGGGCCATGGGTGGGCGTGAGTGTGAGTGTGTGGGCAGGGGCACTGGGAGCAGACCAGGGCATGGCAGTGGCTCACCACGTGGAAGGTTCTGGCTTGCTCCAGTCTTAACCCGAAAGTGACAGAAGCCCTTAAGTCCACGAAGAGGGTCCTGCTTTCGTATCATGGGGCAGCTTGGTGGCCATGACGTCAGCTACAGGAAACGGATTTCTCAGGTGTAGCCCTTGAGAAAGCCCCACAGGGGTCCTGGCTGTCACTGTCACCCACGGCATTTCAGACGCGCGTCCCTCCGTCAGCCCTCCCTACCACAGAAGCATCATAAAAGCTGATTATGACATAACTGTACTTGTGTGCTTTGTAGGTGTGTGAGGTGACTCACAATTAGCATGTTTAATTAGGAAATTAGGTGCTATAATCACAATATGGAGCCAAAATTTGTCCTGAAGTTTTAGTTCCTAAACACACGGCTTTTCCTTGAAGGAGGAAAAGCGTGCAAACTCGATGACGACTTTCTGGCTTGGCAAGCAGTGACAGTAATTTACGTTGCACACTAAAAAGGGAGCACGCCATCTGCTTTCCAGATGGGGCCCGCCTCCCCCTACGGCTGGGAACGAGTCGTCGGATCTGTCACCGTCCCAAGCCACCCCTGGGCCCTGCTGGGCTCGCTTTCTGGGCTAGACGCCGCGCTGACCCGCCTGGAGACGTGCTGTGGAGTGCTGGGCCCAGCCCCCGCAGTCCATCCAGGGCGTGCTCAGTGCACCCACCGTGTGTTAGGAACTTGGAGGTGCCGGACTTGGGTGGCAGAGAGATGGACGTCTGAGCACACAGGATGCTGATGCAGGGATGGAGGGGTGTTGGGGAGCAGAGGACCGAGAACTCAGTCACAAGGGCAAGGCGGCCCCTTCACGTGCCATTTCCCAGGAATAAGGACCTGTGTTTGAGTTAACCGACCAACCTAAGAGGCAAAGACCCCTATCCATCGTTCTCAACATGGAATCCAAGGACCCCCGTGAGGGGACCTAAGTCGTCCTCTGGGCCTTGCTTCACTGCATCTGAGGGCGGGTGATGCACTTACCTGTCTTGGGACATGTAAGATATAAAGTAATAGGTAAAAGTGCAGGAATTTGCATTTTTCTGGAGGAAAGTCACTTGACTTCATCTGTATTGACGTGATGTGGTCTCAGAGATGCCCAGGTCACCAGAAATGTGCTCCCTTTCCTTGGGGCAACGCTGAGGCAGGAAGTAGGTGTCCAGGCACAGGTGTGTTGCCCCCTCCCTGCGTCCACGTGTAGCCACATGGCGAGGATTTGCCAGTGGGATGTGAATGACGTCACGTGTGTCACCGACGAGGGGAAGAACCGGCTCTCATGTTTCCACCCCTTGGTCTCCTCTGCAATGACTGTGGACGGAGAGCAGGTCCCCGACTCCCCATGTTGTTTAAGCCACAAATTAACTTACAATCTCATGGCCATTGGCACATTTGTGCTTCTGTGTTGGAGACACTGGCTTTACTTTCCTGAGGATGGTCAAGGTGGGCATCTAACGAGGGACAGCGTGTGAGCAATACGCCACACTGATGCAGTGGTGAGTGGACACCAAGTTGAAGGGCCCACGGGAGGTCATGGGGGTCGGCAGAGAGGGCGTGATTGAAGAGGAGCATGCAAAACGGCAGAGCAACACACGCAAAGCCCTGGAGGTGACGGTGACCAGGGACGCGCCGAAGGCGGTTCTTGGAGGCTGACGTGGAGAATAGGACGGCACAGGTGAGAGAAACCTGCGAGGTCTAGATCTGGAGGGGGGCGAGGCTTGAGCCAAAGGACAAGCTGAATGTTATCAGAGCCTGCCTGCCCTCCCTCCCTCCCTGCTTCCCTCCCTCCTTCCCTTCCCCTTCCTTCCTTCCTTCCTTCCTTCCTTCCTTCCTTCCTTCCTTCCTTCCTTCCTTCCTTCCTTCCTTCCTTCCTTCTTTTTTTCTTGAGCTGATTCAAGCAATTATTCTCACATACTTTCCAAAGCTCAGTCAACTAACTTGGCAGGTGGCAGGTCACTGTTGATAGGAGAATGAATCTTTGATGGAGGTGCTTGGATCAGAGATTAAAAGGGGCACTCGGACAGCACAGTAGCTGGGGTTACACTCTTTGCATAAAAGCAGTTTGCAGCAAGCCTATCTGTTTCCTGAGTGCTTCCGGGACCGTGAGCCTCTCATGGCTGGGGCCATTCAGAATGGTGGATGGAGTGCTGTGTGACAGCTGATTTGGTGGTTTGCAAGGGGCAGCACGGATGACAGTCCCATCGCGTCAGCTGTTCATTGTGTGTCTTCCACGTTCCTGCGATGACAAAGGACTCCAGGAGGAAAGGGAGGCCACGGGGTGAGATGTGGCAGAGCTTGGGGCACATGCGGGGCACTGGGGCCAGGTGGGTCAGCCGGTTCTGATCCAGGACCCAGCATACAACCTTTCCACATGTGCTGTCCATGGCGGGGGGCTGTGGTCTCACCTGCTCAGTGGGTGTCCCCAAGTCCCTTCTGGTGACAGGTCCTCTTGAAAACTCCTCCACCATGACCCGCGGACTTCGTGAGACTCTCAGCCCTAGGGCTCCACTCTCACCCCAACACCATGGCTGGAGTGGGCACGCAGGCTGGGCCGTCATTGCCTGTCTCCTCTGCAAGCCATGCTGGGCTCAGCGACAGGCACGGCACCGAAGTCAGAGCAGTCGGATCCCATCTCCAGACTTGACCCAGTTAGTCAGCGAGATGAGATCGTCCATGGTTCTGGAGCACATGTGTGGATGCACTGGCCATGGGTGTCAGCATCCTCTTTCCCATCCTGCGAGGGGGCCTCCCCGAGGCCGAAGGGAGCAAGGCAGCACCCAAAGACAAGCAGCGCGGCTGTGGGGAGTGCGCCGGCACGCTTGCCTGCAGCCAGGACCGACAGGCACCCTCGGACACCCCAGTGCCCACGCTCGCGCACCCGCTGCCTCCCCTTCCTCGTGCAGCTGGTGTGAGTTGGGTTTCTGCCCCTTTAAAGAGAGTTCTGACTAATGCCATTGTTTTTAAAATGCAATTTAAATAAAGGGGTCCATGAAACTTTTCCTGGAGCCATGCTGGTCCCCAGTCTGGGCACAGTGCACGCTAGATCTCTGATTCCAGAGTGCACGGAGGGATGACGTGCAGCACGTTCCTGAGAGACACAGCACGTTCCTGAGAGACACAGCACGTTCCTGAGAGACACAGCACGCTGGCGCGAAGCCCGCTCCGAGGCCGTTTTTGTCGTTTTGTGTTTTGTTTTGGTTTTTTCCCTGTGTGTGGAAGGAGCTGTTTAAATGTTAGAGCTGGGATTGGTCTGAAGTTTCATGTGCGCGGAATCAGACAGTCTCATCTTTCCCGCTCAGTGTCACGTGTTCAGGGCTTGCCCATTCGGGAATCACTGCTCCCTTTGGGCGGCAGAAAAACACTCCACCGCGCAGAGCACCGTTTGCAGACGGACGTGTCGGGCCGTCTCCACCTTTCGGCTGTCATTAACGACTGAGCCCGCTGTGACTACTCAGGTGTGGATACCTGCCTTCGTTCATCTTGGGGACATACCTTGGAGTGGAAATGCTGGGTTCCACGGTAATTCTATCTCTAACTTTTCGGGCCGCTCCCACATGGGCTGCACCATCTGCAGTCCCCACAGGAGCGCTCGGGCTGCCACTTTCTCCCTGTCTTTGTTGCAGGACCGTCTTTTTGTTTTTTAATTCATTTTTATTGTTAGACTTACTGGGGTGACATCTGTTAGCAAGGATTACATAGGTTTCAGGCATACAATTCTACAGTGCATTGTCAACTTGTTGTATAATAAGTTCACCACCTAATGTGACTTCTCTTTCCATCACCTTATATTTAGCTTCCCCCCCTCTTCCCATCCCCTCCCCTTTCTCCCCTCCCTAACCCACTCGTCCCCAAATAAACATTAAACTATTGATTGTGTCCATGGGTTGTTTGTTTGTTCATTTCTTTTCTCTTTGTTGCTTTCAGTTTTATATTCCGCATATGAGTGAAGTCAGGACCGTCTTTTTGGTAACAGCCATCGTAGTGGGTGAGAAGTAGTGTCTCCTCGTGGTTTCGATTTGCATCTCCCTGATGGCTAATCAGGTCGAGTGCCTTTCCTGGGCTTGGTGGCCAGCTTTATGCCTTCTTCGGAGAAGTGTCTATTCTATTATTAGCCCATTTCCTAATCGGGTTCTGTCATCTTGACAGCAGGGGCGAGAGCACTTGGGTGCACAGAAGCCGGCCTCAGGTTTTGGGCGGACTGTCTTGCTGGGAAGTACACCCCGAATGGTAAGTGAGACCAGGAAGATGGATGGGGAAGATGATAGAGCAAAGCCAAGGCGGCGGCAGCTCGTCCCCACCCCAGGGCAGGAGGTAAGGCGGGTAGAGCTGGGGCGAGTGTGAAGACTGCTCTTCAGCCTTCAGGACTGCGTTGGCCTGTCATCTCCTCAGAGAAGCCTTCCTTGATTGCTCTAAGAGAAAGAACCCGTGAGTTACGTTTTATATGCGGCTTAGTTTTTGTTTTTCTCAAAGCACCTTTGTGACGTACAGTTATTTGACTTTTCTGCTTCCTTTTTTTTTCCTTCTTCTAACTCTGTCTCCAATCTGAGGGCAATGTTCCTGCCTCAGAACTGCTGTGTTCTCAGCTGCTCCTTCGGTGCCTGGCCGAGTGCCTGGTCAACACCTATTTCTTGAATGGAAGACAGCTCAGGTTATATGAGAGCACAGTTATATTAGTTTACGTCCCTCAAACACTGAGGAAAACTCCACGAAACAGTCTCCATGGAAAGTCTAACGTTTAAACAGGTCGGCGATATTTGTTTAGCAAAATCAGCACATAGATGTCACATGCTCTTGATATCCAGTCCTGAAAATTACAGCATGGACCGGACACTCTTTATATGCTCTTCATTCAGAGGAAAGCTCAGCTCGAGATGGGCTCCTGGAATCCCTTACCCAGGGACCAAAAGGATGTTATTATAAGATGATGTCACCTGCATGATGAGCCCACGGCACCGAGCCCACCAGCGATGGAATTGGAAGAGCCCGCAGGGCTCCAGCCTTTGTCTGCATTCCGTGTTAAGGACAAATGCTCCTCGCCTCGAGGATGACACATCTCATTTTCCATCATCATGAATTCCCAATCCCACTCAATTACTGAAGCCCTGTGCTTGTGTCATTTTCTGTATTGGTCGTACTTGTGCAGAATAAATGTTTGAACAAACACAGAAATAGGACATGAAATCCCAGACTGGGATGCAAGGATTTTTAAAAAAATTATGAGTAATTCATAATGCTCGTTCATATGTTAATATGCCAGGATGCAGAAGTCCAGCTAAGGGAAGGGCCTTTTCCTCCCTTCTCCACAGCCCTCCCTCCTATTGCAAGTGACAGTCCCTGCTGATGGCTGCCTGAATGCTGAGGAAGTGGGGACATCTAGGTTCATTCTCAGGTGACTGGTTGGGTCACAGTGTCATATCTGAGATAAGGACCAGTATTCAAGGTGGCACTGAGAGCCAGTCTCTCTGGGTTTGAATCCTGACCCTCACTGCTGACTCCTTCTTTGCACCTATATCTTTACCTGCACAATGAAGGCAGTAATAGCATCCTCTTCCCAGAACTGACGTAGGACTAACTGATTTCATGCAAAAAGCACTCGGAGCGAGCCATACCAGGTGATGGTGTTTGTAATTACTTGCTTTCTCCTCCTCCTCCTTCATGTTGATATCACCCCCCACCCGCCGAGGGTGCAGGAGGAGAAGGAATGTACAGAAGGTGGGTCACCCGCTGAGAGATTCCATGTTGGACATGTTTGCGTTGGGGTGGCTGTGAGACACCTACTCAGGGACGTCTAGGAGGTAAATGGGAAAATTGGTCTGTAGCTCAAAGGAGATATCTGAGGTATGATCAAGGCGTGGTCCATAGCATGGAACAATGAAGAAAACTCAAATACTCGAGGCAAGTGGGGAGCTTATTGCACTGAGTAATCAGGAGCCCACTGGTAACATTTATTAGAGAGTGGGGCACAGAAATAGGTGAACTCAAGTTGAAGGCCGTGACCTGACATATAACCCAACGCCCTCTGGTAGCAGGAAAGGGGAGTGGTTGGTGTGCGGCATTCAGGGAGCTGAGCCCTGCCTTGTACCTCTTTCTATTTAGGGCTATCCCTGCAAGAAGCTCAGAGCCAAAAAAGACTCATTCACAGGAAGGGAGGCAAGGTGAGAGCCTAGGAGCCACCTGGCAAGCACTGAATTGCGCTAGGTGGCCGTTTGGATAAAACTGAATTGGGCCATGAACCTGAACATCTGGCCTGGACCTTGGCCTTAAGCATCTTATTTATTTATTTTTGTATTGCATAAAATACATTCTTTATTTTGCTTTGATTACTATTCTTTTTCTTTTTAATTCATTTTTATTGTTAGACTTATTGGGGTGACATCTGTTAGCAAGGATTACATAGGTCTCAGGCACACAATTCTACAGTGCATTGTCACCTTGTTGTGTAATAAGTTCACCACCTAATGTGACTTCTCTTTCCATCACCTTATATTTAGCTTCCCCTCCCTTGATCACATGGAAGCTAGAAATTACAAAGGTGGCGAGAGTGTCCTCACAGAACGGGGGCAGGAGTGGAGGGGCGAATGGGCCTGGGTGCATTCCTGACGAGGTGCAGGTATCCTGCTGCCCTGGGTGGACTGAATTGTGTCCCCCCCCCCCCAATTCATATGCTAAAGCCCTAACCCCAATGCAATGGCATCTGAGGGGGGGAGGCTTGGGGAGCTCATTAGGGTTGATTCGATCCTGAGGATAGGGCCTTCATGTCGGATTAGCGCCCTTGTAAGAAGAGAATACAGAGCTTTTTCTTCCTTCCCTCCCTCTCTCCTCCTTCCTTCCTCTTCCTCTCCCCTCCCCCTCCTTCTCTTCGTCCCTCCCTGCCTCCCTCCCTCTCTCTCTTTTCCTTCCCTCCCTCCCTGCCTTCCTCTTTCTCCCCTCCCTCCCTCCCTTCCCCTCCTCCCTCTCCCTCTCCCTTTCTCTCTACCACGTGAGGACACAGCAAAGAGGAAGCAGGCTCTCACTAGGATCTGAACCAGCGGACACCTCCATTGAGGACCTTCCAGCCCCCAGGACTATGAGAAATGAATGTCTGCTGTTTTAGCTCCAGAGTCTATGGGCTTCGTTGCTTGTAACAAAACTCCGGAGGCTATGAGCATGCTCACTTGTAAAACACAGCCCATTGCACACAGTTCCTCCCCTCTTGGGAGGGCTTAGGATTCCCTCGTGGTCTTGTCCCATGAATAGTGCCAGAAACGGGGGATGTGGGGCCCAGCTGTGGCCCTCCCTCTGCTGGCAGCATGCACAGCTGACACTGGGGGTAAGCAGGGTAAGGGTGCCAGTGGATGTGATTTCCACCTCTGCCACATGACCCACAGAAAAACCATACTTTCTCAAGCTTCTACAAAGAGTTCATAATGACCACACACTTGGAAGTTATTATCGTCTCCTTACAACACCGGGAAATATTGACACATTTAATTCTAGGAACAATTTTGAGCAGGAAGTAGGGCTCTGCTGCATGTCACAATAAGAAATCATAAGCACAAACACACATCCATAAAAAAGCATGCTGCTGAATTAAGAGGGATTGGCTGTTTGCAGTACGTTAGCTTGCAACTTATTCATTGCATCTCACTCACCAGCAGATGAGCATGAGCAGGTGCAAAAAGGCAGGAAAACGTTGGCAAAGAAAAAAAGCTTAAAATTGAGGATATTTTATCCATTAAGTTATATTTTCTGGAAATTGCAAAAACCCAGCAATTACTCCAATTTAGTGATGGAATACATCTGTTTTGCACAGATTGAGAATCTAAACTAGTTCTCAAAATCTCACACTACAAATGGGTCTGTACCACAAAGGCCAAAGTCCAAGACTTGTCTACAACAGATAGCCTATTAATGAGAGGGCTCACATTCGTGTTGGCCATGGGATGAGCATTGCTAAGTGTAGCTCACCTGCTTGCATTCCCCATTTCCTGTCACCAAAGAGAAATGGACTTTTCACTTCTTCTGCTCTTTCTCGTATGTAACTTTGTCCAAAATTTTTGCGCCACCAAAAGAGGAAAGCATGATGCTCTGTGAACAGTCTCTCCTTCCTTCATTTGGTTTTCACAGCTTCGTGCTACTACGTTCTCCTAGATGCTCACGGGGTCAATTTACTTAACCTCTGCTCGGATATAAGCACTGGGACAAGTTCTCTGAGTTATCCACGGCTGTACTCCTAGTATTTCCATTGTGGCCTGGCACATAGTAGGTGCTTAATAAACATCTGTTCATTTTTCTATACCTTACCAAATGCACGATAATGAGGCAGTGTAGATCAATGCTATCACCCATTTAATTCTGCCAAGAAACCATTTCCTATTTTTAAAACTATGTAAATTTGCATTGCCACAATTTGCAGTCTACATTGAGAAAACAATTTCCTATATTTGGCCCAGTCCTCTACTGTTAATAGTTAAAGATGGAGAATTTTACCAAAGACACACTAAAATTGTTTGGTGTTAGAGCAAAAGTTCAGAAACCATACTATTGTAATGAAAGTATTTTTTGCCCTCCTGTACCAATACCATCTTCACTCCCCAACACCATCAGATACTCTGAGATTATCATTGGAGAAAAGCAGATGAGCCCTGGGCTTGACAGCTGATCTTCTAAGTTGATGCAGCTATAAAGAGTTGTATTGTGACTGATTTCTATAATAGGCCAATAGATTTATCATTTACATGTCAAATTAAATATCCTCTGCCCTGCCACCCCAAAAGCCTATAAGACCCATGACAAGGTTATACGATTAGGCAGAAAAGGAAACAGACACCACAGGAGTTTTCTGACCTAACATTCAGAATTTGGATGGGCCTCTAATGCTAACTAAAGATGACCATCTTACCTAAAATAGCAGCGCTCTCCTGGTCAACAGGTCAAGGTGATTTTTCCTTTTTGTGGTAATAGTAGGTGCTGAAGGCAAACCACGTCCTTGCTTTCATACACATAGCCTTGCACTTGAATGAACTCTGTTGTTAAGTATGTTATCCATTTGCTCACCACAGATGATAAGAAGTGTCATCTCTAGCCTAGAATTAGAGAGAAAAAGCAAACATTAATTATAAACATGAGCTTGTGAATCTAAATTCGGAGAGCTAGTCTTAGGAGGTGGCTCAACATACGAGGACTGTCGGGAAAAATTTCAGCCATAAACGCTGGATAGTTTCTGGACAGCCCTCAGATGTAACCTGAATTGAAAGACATCTGTCCCACGCAGCTTCTCCAATCAGACTTGGCAGTCTCCAAATTTCCTGCATTAAAAATGATCTGATCATTTATGGTAATTGCTGTTTGAAATGGATGAAATTCATTTATCCTTGAGGTCAATATTTACTGAGCACCTTCATCACACCAGGCACACTGATGGAGCAGAGCTTAATGCCCCTAGGGTGATGGACACAGTGTCTCACTCATGTCCCAGTGTGACTCCACTCATCAGAAAACTTCCCCTGTAATGGGCAGAGAGGAACCGGTGGGAGAAAGAAATACCACTGATCACGTAGAAGCTGAAGGTACCTGGAGGAGATCGTTCAGAACTTGTGGTTGTCAGTCACACAGGACAATCTGGTCTGGCTTAAGACGTTGTCTTTTCAAAGAACCCACTTTGGCTTTGGTTTGATTTTTCTCTATTTTATCTTTCTTCTCAATTTTATTGGTTTCTCTATTTTTTTATTATTTCTTTTTTTCTGCTTGTTTTAGGATGAGTCATTATTCTCCTTTCTCTCCTCTCCCAAAGGTGGGAGTTAGATTATTGTTTATAGATCTTTCTTCTTTCTAATAGATGTTATTTTATGCTGTAAATTTCCTTGTAAGCACTGATCTGTGGCTTTCTATAATTTGTTAAGTTGCATTTTCATTTAGTTCAAAATATTTGAACATTTTTCTTGACACGTTCTCTTTGATGCATGTGTTATGTTGAAGTGTGTTGTTTAATTTTAAAGATACTTTGGGTTTTTCAGGGAAGCTTCTACATTGATTTCTAGTGTAATTCCATTGCAGTCTGGGAACATACTTGATATGCTTTGTGTAAATTTGTTCAGGTGCATTTTGTGGTCCAGAATGTGGTCTGTCTTAGTGAAAACTCCATGTGGCCTTGGAAAGAATGTGTGTTCTGCTGTTGAGTGTTCTATAAATGTCATGATCAAGCTGACTTACAGCACTGTTCAGGCCACCTATGTCCTCACAGATTTTCCACCTGTTTGACCTATGAATCACTGATGGAAGAGTGTTGAAACCTATGCTCTAGTAATGGATTTGTCTGTTTCTCCTTTCCATTCTGTTAATTATCGCTTCATATATTTCGATACTTTTGTAGGTGCATACACAGTAAGGATTGTTACGTCTTCTCTGAGAATTGACTCCTTGATCATTACGTAGCACTTCTCTCTGTTCCCTACAATTTTCCTCATTCCAAAATATGGTTGGAAATTACTACAGCTATTCCAGCTTAAAAAAAAAACATGTTATCATGGTATATCCCTTTACATTTAACCTATTTAAGTCTTTACAGTTTAAAGGGGTTCCTTATAGACAATGTATAGTTGGGTCTTGGTTTGTTTTAGTTTTAATCTACTCTGACAAGCTCTGTCATTTCTTGGTGTATTTAGACCATTCATATTTTAGATGGTGATAGATATAATTTATACCAGGTTTGTAACTGTTCCCTATGCATTGTATTTTTCCTTTTATATTACCTCTCCCACTTTTTTTCTGCCTTCTCTAGTTTTAACCGAGCATTGTGTATGACTCCATTTTATTTTCTTCTTAGAAGATCAATTATATTTTTAAAAAGCATTTTTAGTGGTTGCCCTTGAATATACAATATACATATTCTATAGTTTCTTTTTAAAACATTGATATAATGTACCTAACATCAAATTTACCATTTTAATCATTTTTAGGTATATGATGGCATTACGTCCATTCACATTGTTGTATAACCATGACTATCAACTATCTCCAAAATTTCTTCATCTTCCTGAACTGAAGCTTTGAACCTATTATACAAGGTACATTTTAAACTGATCTAAGTTCACCTTCAAATAACACTATACTCTTTTTGTAGTTTAGGTAACTTATGACAGAGAATTCCCAAATAGACCCTGCTGGGTTATTTGACCCTGAACTGTAGATTGTAACCATCAGTACATTATTACTGTTCTTTCTTTATCCAAGCAGTTATCTTTAAGACAAATTAAGAGCAAGAAAAAGAAAAGACTTTGTTTTAGCATTATTTATTACTTCTCTTTATGTAGATCCAAGTTTTTGGGACATTATTTTCTTCCTGTCCAACCTCTTTTAATATTTCTTTCAGGGTCTGTGGGTGATGAATTCCCTCAGTTCTTGTTTATCTGGGAGTCTTTGTATCTCCTTTACTTTTGAAGAATTAGTTTTGCTGGATATAAAATTGTAGGTTGGAAGGGTTCTTTTACCACTTTAAATATTTCACCCCATACTTTAGTTGGTGTGAGTTTTAACAAGGAGTGGACTTTAATTCATGTCCTTATTCCTCCATAGGTAATGTGTTTTGCTCCTCTGGCTTCTTTCAAGATTTTTCTCTTGGCCATTGGCTTTTTGCAGTTTGAATATGATATACCTGGATGTGGTTTTCTTCATATTTTTCTTATTTGGTGTTATATCAGTTTCCTGGATCAGTGGTTTGGCATCTGCTGTTAGTTTTGAAAAGTTCTTGTCCATTATTCAAGTATTTCTTCTGCTCCTTCTCTCTTTCTCTTCTGATGTTTCAGTTACCTGTATGTTACACCTTTTAAAATTGTCCCACATTTCTTAGATGTTCTGTTCCTTTTTTGTTTTGTTCCTTTTGTGTTTCTTCCCTTTGCCTTCCCATTTGGTTTCTCTTGACCTATGTTAAAGCTCATGAATTCTTTCCTCAGAATGTATCAAGCCTATTGAAGAGCTCACAAAGGCATTCTTCATTTCTTGTCCAGTGTTTTTGATTTCTAGCATTACCTACTCGTCCTTTTAGAGTTTCCATCTCTATATCCACCTGTTCTCGCATGCTGTCTACTTTTTCCATTAGAGCCTATCTCATATTCATCACAGTTATTTTAAATGCCCTCTGTCATATCTGAGCCTGTTTTTAACAGCTGCTTTGTCTCTTTAGATTGTTTTGTTTTTTTTTTTGTCACCTTGGGCATGTCTTGTAATTTTTTTTTTTTGTCGTTGAAAGCAAGATGTTGTATCAATTAATGGAATTTGAGGTAAATAGGACTTTAGCATGAGGATTTATTATAATATGGCTAGGAAGGGGACTGTGATGTCAGTAGTAGCTATAGGTGGCAGAAGCTTCAAATTCCTCTAGTACCTAGTTTTGTCTCCCTTCTATGTTTTGGGCTTCCTTAAGTACTCTTCCTTAGATAGAGCCTGTATTTTGTAGCTCTTTCAGCTATAATCTACTGTCATTATATTGAAGTCCTACTGGTATAGTAGAAGTATAGGGAAAGGGTTAGATTTAATCTAATGAAATCTCAATGTTTCAGTGGACCTGAACCTCAATATAGCTTTCCCTCCCAGCTCCTGTCCCCAACGCCAGCCCTCCCTACAGCATTCTCAATCTATTTCCTTGAATCTCTGATCCCTGTTGAATATTTTATATTCCATCCTGAGGTGAGAAAGAAGGCTTGAGGGACTGGAATTGGAGGAATGCTTCTTTCTTTCCTGGGATGAGGCTCTGGCAAAATCTTTCTCACTGGAGAGTGGGTCTTTGTTATGGAGAAGGCTCTGGATGAATTTTACAATGATTACTTTCCCCTCACCCATGCCAGAGCCATGAGTCTGGATCTTTCTGGGATCTTCATCGGGACTATGTCTTCCAAGCTCTCTACATGTCCGACTTAGTATAAGAAGTCTTTACCTCAGGAAATGAAGACATATTTATTTACCTACATGACACATTCATGGGTGGGTCAGAAGCAGAGCCAGCTTTAGGAATCACCAGGATGAAGGCTTTGAGTTCTGCCAACCCTGCTTCTCTATGTGTTGATTTCTCCTTGTTCCAGCATCACCCTTTTCTATCGCTAGTGCTATTGTTTTCTCCACTGCTGCAGGCACTTGTGAACCCACACCCTAACAGTTCTGTTACCACTTTAGCTTAAAAAAAAATCTACTCGGAAGGATTGTAATTGACTCACCTTGCTTCACATGCTCATAGACTGGACCAATCACTGTGGCTGTGGAGAAGAGACAATAGATAAGAGGGGACTATGATTGGTTCAGCCTGAACCATGTACTCACTCTTGGGGCCACAGAGATTGGACTATTCCCAGAAAAAATAATGGATATTCTTCCCAAGCATAAAGGCAGCCATTTCAGAAAGTGGGGTGTAGAAGGAAAAAGGCAGGCAAATAATGCATGCACAGGACAGGGAAGTGGTGACCAGCTCTGAGAGCACAAATTTGCCCACCTCACAATTTTATCTACTTCAAAACCCTCTTTCATCCTTTCGGATAATTATGAGGTTGAATGATGTTAAGCCTGGCCTCTTACAGTCCTTGGCAAAGTGGATAACTGGGTCTACTAATCTGACAATACATTTAAAATGAGTTATTGTGACAAGGGACCCCCATTATTTATTACATCTAGTTACAAACTGTCAAACTAAATCTCATGGGGTGGGGAGGATCAAAGCTGCTTTCTTTTACATGCCATTTTACCATTCTGTGAATTCTGAATTCTTAGATCTGATGTGATTTAATGCACAGCTCAGAAGTGATTTCCACTGTATGTTCCTGCACCACCAACCCCCACAAAATAAAAGCAAAAATCCCCTAAAATGACAATTCTTGGCAGCTCAATCTGAATGAGATCACCATTTTTTGATTAATTAATGTTTGCTTATCCAAGTTTGACTGAAATGGCCTGAATCTCCATGACAATTTGAAAAAAAGGAATGAAAATTTTAATAAAACTTTCTATAAAAATAATTAGAAGGGATATAAGACTCCTTTTGTTAAACCCAATTGAACTCATTTAAGCAAAAAGTGAAATTTATAGTTTCACATTTAAAAAAACAACTCTATGGGTATAAGGGAGGGCTTTATCTAGCACTTTCCATGTTGCCACCAGGACTTGCCCTTGCTCCAGCTCTTGGCTTTGTTCCTTCTCAATCTATTCTCTTAGGAGCTGATGTCCAGTGGAAGAGGAGCCATGCTTCTCCCTCACAATTCTATCCAATCTAAGGGTTCCATGTCACTGGTTAGAGAGTCACACACTAGAAACTTTATTTCTCACTGTGTCAGGTGAGGATGGCTCTAACTGGCCAAGCAAGACTAAGGACAATGAAGTTAGCATTTGTAGACTGAGATCTAAAGAAAAGGAAGAGGTGCCCCCCCCATAAGACACTCAGGGTGTTGCACCAACATGCGAGGAGGAGTAGTAACAGTAACAGCAAGAATCACGATCGACTTTTATAAAGCCCTTAATATATGCCTACTACTCCTTTGGGTATTTTCAATGTTTTAACCAACCTAATCCTTATAACAACCTCACGAGAAGGAAGAGCATTGAGTAACTTGCCCCAGGTGACATGGCTAGTAAGCAGTAGTACCAGGATTTGAACCCAAGCTGAGTCCAGAGTTAGTGCTGTTAACAGGTGCTCAACACTCCTGCTTCACAGACAAAACCCTGTATTGCCACCCTAGAGATCAGAGCACAGGAGCAGGCAAGGGCCAGGATTTCCTCTTGGAAGGCATTCATATTTTTTTATTATTAAATTTATTGGGGTAATATTGGTTAATAAAACTTATATCGGTTCCAGGTATACATCTATGTGTTATATTATGTGTTCACCACCCAGTGTGAGCTCCCTTTCCATTACCATATATTTGACTCTTCTCCCTCCTCTCCCATCTCCTCCCTTCTCTACCATCCCTCCCCCCTTGCCCTCAGGTAACCTCTAAACTATTGACTATGTCCATGAGTTTTTGTGTCTTTGTTGCTTTCAGTTTTATATTCCACATATGAGTGAAGTCAATATGGTTCTTGGTTTTCCCTGTTTGGCTTATTTCACTTAGCATTATGATCTCAAGTTCTATCCACATTGTTGCAAATAGTAGTATTTCATCTTTTCTTATGGATGAGTAGTATTCCATTGTGTATATGTACCACAGCTTCTTTATCCCGTCATCTATTAAAGGACACTTTGATGTTTCCATGACTTGGCCACCATGAACAGTGCTGCAATGAACACTGGAGTACAGGTATTTATTTATAGGCTCTTCATTTGATTGTAAATTGTATCCTGAACCCAGACTTCCTGGCCCATTTGGAAAGTAAACACACCTGGCATCAAAGGCTAAAAATCTTGCCTTTCACTTCATGTACACTACTTTGGCCTTGTCTCAGTTTCAGTAGATGGAGTCCTACAGAAAGGGATGAGGTTTGAGGTGAACCTGGGTTTACGTGTCTATGTTCTGTCTATCCTGTTCTCTCTGTTTTTCCCTTAAAGGCAGATATCTCCTTTACAAGCATGTGGAAGTAAGTTGGCCTGCTCCTCCAATCTCACGAACTCCATTCTTTTCCTCCCCAAACCCCATGGGAGCCTGCCGGGAACACCTTGAAACTGGATGTCTGGAATTTGATTTTTACCCTTCACCCTGCACAGCCCCCAGGAGAATCAATGGAAAGAGAGGGGGAAAAAATTGGAATTTTGGAGTCAGGAACTCTGAATAACTTAGTTTGAAAGGAAAAAAAATTTCAGTGAATTCAGTGAAATATAAACACATTTGAGTGTGATTTTTTTCTTGGTAAGTTGGTAACGTTACTGGGCTTACCCAGACAGTTTTCTCTCGAATGTGGTTTGTGCTATGTAACAAACCTCCTGAGATCTGATGATGGAAAAGCATATCTTATTTCCCATCCGTCTGTGGGCTGACTGGGCATTGGCTGCTCTGGGCTGGGGTGACCCATGAGGGCTCTGAAGCTCTTCATCCTCCTCTTGGAACCGGCAGGTAAGCCTGGACACGACATTCTCTTGACAATGGCAGAGATGGCAGTAGCAGGTACCCAACTATGTAAGCACCTTTCAAGCCTGTTTATATTCTGTCTACCAGCTGCCCACTGCCCACAGCAAGTGACACATTAAGTCCAGAGTGAAGGAATAGGCAGTGTGCCTTCCCAATACATGTACAGCAACACTCTACAGCAAAGGGGTAAAGAACTGGAGCCTCTAATGCAATCTGCTGTCCCCTGTCACCCAGCCTGTCCTGGTGAGACCCAGAGTGGTAGCTGACAAAAGATTAGTCCTAGAAATCTTGTAAGTTGACCCAGGGCCCACGCATGGCTGGAGTGAGCCAGTGAGATCCTAATAACAGCAAACACCTATATGGTGCTTTCTACGTGCCAGGCCTAGTTCTAACGACACATGATATTGAATTCCCCCAACATCCTCATGTGGGAGATGCAATCATTAAGCCTATTTTACTCATAAGGAAAGGGGAGCCACTTGCCCAGCTGGTAAGTAGGAGAGATGGATGCCAACTTGGGCCGGCTAGAGGCCAAGCTCATGCCCTTTAACTAGCAAGCGTTTCTCTCTTGGAAAGACACGGAAAGAATTTGCACAACAATAGTAAGGCAGAAGTTCTAAGGGGTCCTGACAAGCTTCCAGTCCCGGCTTTCTCCCACAGACCCCTGTGCTCAACCACCTTTCTGAACTCTGAGAGGTAAAAGCAGGACAACTCTGTGTGACACACCTTGCATGCGGCCTCGCCCTGGGCCGATCCCGTCCCAGTCTCTGCCCTGCTGAGCTCTGTTGAATCACCCAGATCCTTAGGAAACTCGTAAAAACACTGACTCAGACCAAGTGGTCAGCAAATATTTTTTGTTAAGGGACAAATAGTATTTTGGGTATTTGTTTCCATTGGCTGTCACAATGTTGGGCAAAGGCATCCATAAGGACTATTTAAAGATGTGTATGTGTCTGTGTTCCAAAAAATCTTAAGTGTGAATATTAAATTTGAACTTTAAACCATTTTCACATGTCACAAAAATTTATTTTTTTTACCCATTTAGAGTGTCAAAAACACCCTCACTCACTGGCCACAGAAGAACAAGTGGTGGGCTGTAGCTCGCGGACCCCTGAACTAGACCTTTATCGAGGGACCCTGGTTAAGAACTCTGCCTTCGCTTGCGTATAAAAGACAGAAACAATGCTCAGTGGGTGTGCCAGCTATAAAATGTGCCGTCTGCTCTTGAGGTCCACTGAGGTCTCTCCTCTAACAACTCACAGGTTCTTGCTGTCCTTTCCAAACCACAACACCTCTTATTCCATCACACAAAGAAGACATAGAAACTATCTGAAGTTCCGCAGCTGTGGGGTCCTTTTCTGAGCACCAGTGTGACCTGCGGGATGGGGAGGGAAGGGCTAAGCTTTTCTGTCCCTGAAGTTTGAGGATCCTGTGACGGAGGTGGTAGAAGGTGGGGCAGTGAGGGCACCCAGAAGGCAGGATTCCACTCTCTCGTGGCCTTGTGTGAGGCCAATGCTGGTGGCAAACCCACGGAAGCTTCTTTACCTGGGGAACTAGAGTGCCAACTGTCCATTTGCCGGGCTAACTGTCCAGTGGCACCTGATTGGATGATCGACAGCCTACGGACTCCCAGCCACTCTTCTACGCCCAAGTCCTTTAACAAGTGCTTGTGGAGCAGCTGTGGTTTCCTCCCCACAGTTTGGAGCCAATAAACAGAAAGGCAGGAAATGAAGAGAGGAAGTAAGGCCCCACGAGTAATCAGCCTTGGAGCCATTAAAAGTCGACTGTGTTTTTATCGTCCTCGAAGCCCCACCCGGAGGTGGCTGTTAAAAGCTAATTTGCTTTGCCTGTACCTTTAACGCATGGGATTTATTTTTTAAAAAGTCATTTGCAGCAGAAAACCCAAAGGAGACAGAGTATCTATGTTGACAGACGAGGATTCGTTCATCGCTTTACCAGGCAAATTAAACTGAGTCGAGCATCAAGTCAGCCTAAAACTTCAAGCTCCTCTTCGTAGATGTGGCCAGCAGATACACAGTAGGCAAACGAATGGAGGTGATCAGTCCTCCTCCAGATGTCCCCTTCCCGCTGACCTCTGTCTGCAAAAACACCTCACAGAAACTTCTTTTCTCTGACGGCATAACGCCCTGCATAAAATATTCTCCATACCCTCCATTGAAAAACGAATCACCCAACTTGGAAAAACATGACCAAAGGGTGCTGTGTGAATGCCTCTCTTCTTGCAGCAGTTACCCTGCTTCGTGTTATATATTTGTGGGGAGAAGGTCTGGTTCAATCGAAACACAAGTCCACGGACACAGGAAAGCACCAAGAAAAACTATTAAAAAGCACGGATGCTCTGTTGGGGCATTAGCAGTTACCCGGCTACTTGTGGTCCTGGGAACGCCACGGTGCCAGGTGCTCAGGGAGCCTCCTTCATGCCTTCCCCTGGAGCCCTCGCCCGGTGTCAGCAGGTGGCCAGGAAACACTTAGTTCCAGCGAGTCTGCGCTTTGATCAAGCTCGGAGCCCAGACAGGAAGCAATCTGTGCGCTGCTTTACTGCCACTGTGGGTCGTCCGTTAGCTTTAATTATTTTCTAAGATCTAGAGGGAGCCGTCAAAACACTTCATCACGAATGGAGGGCCAGGCAGCCTTTCTGTGATCGTAAAAACCCACAAAGCGCTTTTGGATTATGGACTGCTCAGGATTTACACTCAAACTTGAACTGAAGAGGCATATGGTACATTGGCATTTATTAAAAGAATGGGGATTTATGGTAAATCGTATGTTGTGCTGTAAAATAAGTTGCTTTTCTGTTGTGTTTTTTTAGAGTCAATTTTCTGAGTATGTGTGGGGCACTTGCCTAGTTTTGACCTTGCTAGAAAAGTAAATGTAAAAAATAGCTTCTCACTGTCAGGACACATGTTAAAGATTAGGCCAATTATGCAAAATGTGAATTTTCTCTGAGCACTCCTACCAAGCTCGGGGCATTCTTTTCTGCTGGAGTCGCCTATGCCATTCTGGAAAGTTCTGAAAGTCCACTCTTCCTGCGATGGCAACCCTTCAAGGAATGAGGTAGCTACTGAGTCCCCTGGGAGCTCTGTGACATGGTGGCTCTGAGCCTCCACTTTCTAAAATGCTAAAATGGGTCAGGGGGCAAGAGCTGACAACATTCAGTGAGACTGTGAGACGTCCTGTGAAACAATTTACATCTCAATTGAGGGTTTTGTGAAAGAAGGTGCTGGCATTGGACACTGCTGTCTGCAAGTAAGTTCTGAGAAGACATCCTTGGTCCCATGGGAATCCCCCAGACTCTCCCACACTTCCCGACAGGTCTCCCATCTCTGAGGAGTGCACAGGATGAGCTGCAAGAGCTTTGGAAAACCCACGTGCGTGATTTCACTACCAACTTCTCTCGGGAAATAATATCGCCCCCTTACCCTAACCGTGGGCCATAAGTATAACATGCCCAAGCATTAGCTATGAATAATGAAGTCTTCGTGGTTTCCCCAAACAAATCTGACTGTGACAAAGATGAGTATATGTCACAGTCGCACCTGTGGAAAGCTACACCACAATCATTCCTTTTTAAAGGGTGGCTACGATCCAGCTGACAGCCTCACCGTGCCACCTGGTTCAGAGCCATTTGGGCCAACCCAATGCAAACATGAGCAAGGATGTCGTCATCGGCCTTCGAGGGGATCTGTGTATAGCAGAAATGAGCCCTCTTTGAGCACTCACTGTATGCGGCATTAAGAAACATGCTTTCCCATTGGAAAACATAAAACAGACATGGCTCTTCCTTCAAGTTACAGAGCAACTCCTTGGAGGTCCATAGGAGACACGAAGCAAACATTTCAAGGAAACATTGAACTCTCCACTGATTGATACAACAAATAGAATAAAACTTGCTGAGTGAGGCGGAATGACTGAGGAAAAGCCAATTGGCAGAACTGAGGTGTGAGATTTTCTAGAAGGGAAGGAGTGTGCACGTGTCTGCGAGTGCCTGACGCGTGCGTGTTTTCACGGGACAGTTTAAACCGAGGGCCAGAGATCAGCGTCAGGTGGCATGGCTGAAGACGACTGCACTGAACACGACCTGGGACACCAGTGGTGTGAAGAGGACATGTGTGTCCCCACTAAGGAGTGGTATCCAGCAACAACAGTAGCAGAGTCTATTTATTTATTTATTTTAGTGAAAGGTTGCCCAAATATTGCGTGGGACATACTTAGACTAAAACATCTTTTGTTCATTACAATTAAAATTTAACAGGGAATCCTTTATTTTCACTAACTAACATTGGAAACTGTTCAGGAGGGTCTTAGTCAACGCTGGCATGCTTTTAAAAAGAGGGATTAGACGTGTTGAAAGATATTCCCGCCAACACCGTGCGGCACTCATTGGGCGCTTCACACATTTCACCTCGTTTCGTCCTGACGACAGCCTGTGAGGTAGGTTGTACTTCGTCCTCTTCTCTTATCCCGGAGGAAGACACGGAGGCGCAGAGACTTAAGTAGGTGGCCTGAGGTGACGCGCTAGCAAGGGGCAGAGCCAGGGTTGAACCCCAGCAGTGTGGCTGCAGGATCTGTGCTCCTCAAACCATGGAGCTGTACCCGCTGAGGTCTGTGGCCACACAGCGACGGAGGAAAACACGCCTCGTCTCCGCTCTTCCTGCGTGGTACATCCCAGGGTTCAACTGCTGGCTCAGCCCTTGAAGCCCAAAGCCCAGCTCCCGGGAAAAGGCACCTCCGATCTGGAGGACAGCCTCAGACGTCCCTCCCTGGAGTCTCACGGCCACCACGTGGCTGGCTGTAGGGGACCGGCTGCTCACCTCCCCACTCACCCCTCTGAGCTCCCCCGGGGGGGTGGCTGCCGCTTTCCCCCGTCGGCTCTGACTCGCCGTTTCAGGGTTGTGTCACATGTTGGAAAGACAGCATCGCAGTTTGGCACGTGCACATTTCCCCAGACTCTTGTCCTGGCCAGCAGCTGAGTTCCCGGGGAGCTGAGTGAGGGGATGTGCCCCCCACATGCCTGATTTACCGCCGGGGACTCAGACACTCGTTGGCTTGCAGCCCACTCCTTTTGTACTTCTCATACCCGCCAAGGTTGGTCCCCAAGATCGGCTGGGACTCCTGATGTCTTTGCAAATAAGAGCCAATACCATACATTCCCCAAAGACACCCCTGAAGAACGATCCTTGCATCACGTAGGGTGCTTTGCCCTGAATCGGTGCTCTAGTTGGTACAACACAAATGAAAGCAAACCCCAAATGTGCATCTTTAGCATATTCAAAAATGACTGGGGCCCTGTACTGACTGACTTCGGCTTTTTGTACCACACCATCAGTTCGTGAATTGTTCGAGCACTTTACTGCTAGGGAGACGTGGGAAGTGATCTGAAGTCTTGCATCCTGTTCCTATGTGGAGTCAAGAAACGAGTCTGTTCGTAACGGCTCCTACGTGAGAATTGTGTCGAATGCTTCTCTATTGTCATCAGACATGACATGGAATTGAAAACAATGAGGGGGTAAAGTCAATCGGCCATGGCGGAGGGGCCGAGGTGATGACCACTCACTTGACTTGGGCTGCTTTGGAAAATTAGTAACAACCGAGGTCATTACTACCTGGGGGCGCCAGGCTCTGACCATTCCCGAAGACCTTGAGACACGCAGCGTGCGGAATGCCACCCCCGCACAGCACGTGCCAGCTTGCCGGTGTCAACGCTCCACTGGCTCAGAACTCCCATCCTCCCAGGTCGGGGTTCTCGGCTGGAGGTGGCTTTGTTTTCAGGGGGACATTTGGCAATCGCAGGACACATTTGTGGTTGTCCTAACGCAGGGCATGGGGGCTACTGGCATGTAGAGTGCAGAACCCAGAGATGCTGCTACACATGCTACAATGCCCAGGGGTCCCCCACAACACACGGGCCCAGCCCCCGATGGTAAAGGTCAGCTGCCCTGAGACCGAGCTCCCAAGGAGGCCGTGAGAGCACCTAGAGAAGATGACAGGCTCGTCACCTGCGTCCTTTGCTGCACCCCTTCCTTGTTCTTCCAGCTCTTCCTGCTCCCCAGGGCAGGGTGTGCATCCTTGCCCCCAGTTGCTGGCTGTAAGCTGTCACCGTGGGAACAGACAGCACGACGCAGTAAAGAAAGGACCACTGTGCACACAGGTGGCCAACAGGCGGCCCGACAGAGTGAATTATTCCGGCGCTTTTCCTAAGACCCCCACCTGGGCCTTGACCACTGAAAGTATTTACTGAGCCTGCCTCCAGAGGGACACAAGGTGTCGGCGTGTATGACAACACGAGATGCTTGAACAGATGCGCTGACATCTGCATTGCATGTCCGAGCACTGCATGTGCACGCCTCAGGTGCAAAGCTGACAGTGGCTACTTCACAGAAGAACCAAAATAAGACAGCAAACTGCCTATCCCAGGCCTGTGAAACATGTGGTCCCATTTCACAGCGCTAGAAAACGTAGTTTTTGTCATGATAAAGGAATGTCAACTTGGAGTACAAATATCAAAATAAGTTGTCTTAGAAATCATGGTGAAGTAAATAGGGTTTAATCTGTAATGTGGATGCTGTCCCTCCTTTGATCCTAGGCCAAGCCCTTGCTGGCATTCCAACCTCCTACACGAGGGGTGCCCAGAGCACACCCCACAGACTCCGGGCTAACCTCCCTGCCAGCGCTGGAGAACTTCCCCATTCTGTTCTTGCCTCGAGTAATATGGAGCTACTGTCTGCTGAGGGGCATTAGCTTAGGTCATCCCATATCTGTCATTGTGGGGCTTTCTGGAGAAGCAGGAAGGTGTGTATTCAGTTGTGGGGCTCTCAGGCCTCTTGGGGGTTTGGGTGAGGAGGATTTCAACACACCCAGATCAGGCCATGTGGAGGGTAATCCTTAGCTACTGTGTGAAGCCCTCTTTCAAAATCAAGCAACTGTTGCTACCCACCTCATGGGATACACTGTATCATACTGCCCAGAAGAGCTTGCCGTGTCCACACATTTTCTGCCTGGGGACAATGCCTGATCTCAGCCTGAAGTCCCCGCACGGCCTTCTGCACCTCCTCACATGCCACACAGTCACATTATCTGGACACGCAGTTTTCCCAGATGCTCACTCCCATCCTCCTGTTGTACAGGAGGAGCCGAGACAGAACGCCTCGCCCCACGGGACTTTGTAGGCTGTCACTCATCAGGGTGTTTGATCCCCTCTTTGTGGAAGGATTTTATTTCTTCACTCCTCAGCCACAGGATGGGCCATGTTATTTGCTTTGGCCAATGAGATACATATGAACAGAAGGCGTGTGAGCCATCTCTAGGCAGGAGCTGTAGAGCCGTCAGGCGGTCCCACCACGCCCTCTGTGTCTCTGTGTGCAGCCAACAGTCCCTGAGGGCACAGTCTGCTTCCAGACCAAAGATGAGGGAAGCACAACCTCAGATGTCTCATGGCTATGTAAATGAGAAACAAACCTCTGTCCTCAGCGGCCTGTTGAGGCCGTCTGGACCGCAGCATCACACGGCCCGTACTGACCGGTGCCGCCACCCAGCAGCTCCGTCACGGCTGAGCTGAGCTCCAGTCCTTGCTCGCAGGCCAGCTTTTCCCGCACACAGCAGCACACTGAACCAAACGCAGCTCAGCTACAACGAGCTATGAAAGAATGCCCTCCAACATTTGAGCAGCGAGGCCTTGGGTTTGATACTGTGTGTTTAGCTTGGACTCCAAAACCAGTCAGGGAGATTTGAGGGGGGTCTCAGCATGAATCAGTTACATTTGTGGAAATAACCGAGGGCAGATTCCTGAGCAAGTCCTCTCCCAAATTGTTAGACTTTCCAGAAACTTCTATTTCAAACTCTGCAGAAGGTGGATTTCATCTTACACAGGACCAACAATGCAATGTGTTGTTTAAAATCAAAGATAAAAAACAAAATGTACCCAAAATGTCTGAAATTCAGAGGACATCAGACAGGAAGACAAGAAGAAAGGAAAAAGAAAGAGAAGAAACTCCAGATGTCACCCAGTACCACAAACGTCATTTAGGTGTATACATGCACTTCGCCATTTTCTAGTTAACAAGTTTTCAAATATCCTAGGAACGGGCCGGGACGCCTTTACTTAATGTCACAATTTCGCAAACTGTCGGGAGCTGGGAACTCCACGGGGGCGTGCTTGGGTTTTCTTCATTGCCTCCTTGTGAGGGCTTCCGGCTCGTTGTTGAGCCGTGTGACAAATGGCTCTGAGCGCTGTCAGGCCATCCCGGGGGAGGCACACAATGTGCCTGTCTTGCTCGTGTGTGTCTGACAGCCCACAGGGGCCAGTGTGGCCGTGACGCACCCACCGGGGAGGCATCCGCCATCGCCGGATGTCAGCTGCCCCTGGCTGGCCATCGCCCTTGCGGGAAGGGTTGCCCTGACGGTAGAATCTCTGCGCCCATCTCTGGTGCTGCATCAGCCTGACACAGTCCCGGCACACGGCGCGTTCCCCATAAATGCTGGTTGCGTAGGAGGGTGACTACGTGGTCTCCCTCCAGCCCACAGAGATTACCCCCACCCGCTCCACACTGGCATCCCCTCTGCTGGACCCCTTTCTCAGCCCCCCTCCCCCAGTTCTGATCACCTCTCAGGGACAAGCCTGCAGCCCAGTCACTTTCAGGTGCTCCCAGGTGCTGAGAGAAGCACGGTGTCTTTTGTTTGTTTGTTTGTTTGTTTGTTGCTTTTTGGTATGTGGGTAGCTCCCTGGCTGGGAATCGAACCCAGGCCGCAGTGCTGACAGCGCCAGCGCCGAAGCCTTAAGCCACTACACCATCAGGGAAGTCCCCAGCACGGTGTCTTTAGCAGAGGTTCGCAACATTTCTTCCTTTTTGCAAAAATAATGTTTTATATTCTTAATGTGTTGTCTCAGAAATGTTTGCTCCTGGAGAGCGATGGGACGAGAACAGAACGTGATGAGCACACGTGAATGAGGTCCTGGAGGAGGGGCTTGATGCAAAGGCGGGGGGACGCTTGCTGCAAGAATGGTTCCAAGAGTCCCCACCTGCTTTGCTGTGTGGCCTGCACTCTCAGTGGGGGTGGAGTGGCCCCCAAGATGGGGGAAACTGCTTTTCAGAGGGGGCTGACAAAAAAAATCCTTAGATATTACAATGGTTTGTGACCCTCCAAAGTGACACAATACATAAAGAGATGCACAGGATATCTGTGGGATTACACTTTCACAGGAGTGCGTATTAGTGGGAAAAAGTGTCTAAAAAAACGGAGGCAAGAGGGATGAAAATGAAACGAGGCTGAGAATCACTGATTTATGAGGATCCTTTTCCAGCCCAAGGAAAACGAGCTGTGCACGTCACTGTGTCTGTATGTACCTGCATCTGCACGGTGCTGATAAGGTGGGTAATGCATGCAATTTGGCTAATAGGACTTTTTGGGAAAAGCCTAGACTTCAAGATTTTTTTTTCTTTCTTAGAAGATTAAACCTTTGTTAACTGTTGCTATGCACATTAAATCAATGCTTCTGGTTACTGAAATCCAAAAGTCTCGGAAAGACAATTCTGAACAATAAACAACTCAACCCATGTGTAAAATGAGCCTTGTCAAACACGAAGCAAAGCAACTAGGCTTAGAGCAGGTGAGGGAATTACCTCAGTCCGACGAAGGACTTCCGAGACACGTTTCTGTGAGTCGCTGAGAGTCATGTTAGTCCCCATGCCCTTCGGCTCATGGGAAACCATCACTGATTCCCGGGCTGTTGCTGGATTCATCAATTCATGATGTCTACCCATACGTCCTCCCCACGCCGCTCCCCTGGCCATTTTACTGTGTCCAAAGTGCATCTTATTGGATACAGGGAAGGACTGGATATCACCACATGCGCACGGCTGCTGTGTGTCCATGCATTTTCAATTTCCGTGCATGGCCGTGTCATATCCCGGGGGCCAAAATACATGTACACGCTTTAAGTGATGTTACCTGTGTATCCCTTTTCCAAGCTGAACTGAATTACAGCAGCAATGTGTAATATGACTCAGGACAATGGATAGGACAAAGAGGTGCAGTTGAGTTTCCCCCAAGTTTTCCTGACTTAACCCCCTTGACTACTACTTGTGGGGGACCTTAAAGGATGTGGTGTACTGTAGGAAACTGGCTACACTGACGGTAGTTTGGGAAGGAATTGAAATGGCATGCACAGTGATACAAGTGGACACTTTGGTCAGTGTTGCTCAAGCAGTAGTTCACCATAATCAGAAGTGTCTGGATGCTGAAGGTCACCACCTTGAGCACCTCTTGTCATTGCAGAAGGCAAATGTGACTTGTATATATCTTCTGTTATCGGTATATATTTAGTATTACAATTTTAATATTTTTTTCCTTTCTTAAAATGCGTACACACACACACACACACACGTATGTGTATATATTTAACACCCTCTGTATATTATTCTGTTTCTTACTCTTTTTTTACTAAGCTTTTAGATCTGCTCCATTGCTTCCACTGCTACATGACCCTCATGGGTGTGTGTCCACAATGATGGATGTACCGTTATCAAACGTTGACCATCCCTCTGTGTATCCATGCATCATCCATCCATCATCTACATCCATCATCTATCTGCTATCATCATCGTTATCATATCTCTTGAATATATGAATTCATATCAGAGATAATCCCACAAATTAAACCTGTTTCTTTGTCTTTGGCTACAGCATGCTCAAGACTTCTAACATTGCTTTATTCTGCGAGAAACTAGAATAAATAATCCCAACGGCCAAAGAGATTTCTCCTCTTTCCGGTTTCGCACCCTGTCACAGCCCCTGGATTGTATGTGTGGATGGTGCAACCTCCCTGTGAGGTTTCCTCAGTCACATCTGACCCCTGCCTGTCCCACAGATGCTTCACACAACACAAGGGCTGTCATCACTCAGGTGACACTGCGACTGCTGGCTAGTTGGAAACCAGTTGCTTTCTCTTACCACTTTTTCCCAACCTCTACTTCAGCTGTCAGCACTGGGAGGTCTCCATCCAGCACAGGGTTTATGCTAATGACAGCAAGCCTACCCTGTCCCAAGCCACAAGAAAGCCCTGAGAGGAGGTGGGGTGGGCTTGGACTGACTCCCGGGGAGGATTGGCTGCTGAGTGTGGCTGTGTGGTGACTCGATGGCACTCTCTGTGCTTTCAGGATGAACCAGAGTTCAGCAAGCCTTAAATAATGACCTGTGCTCAGTGAAAGGACAGAGAGGACATCACTGGGGTCTGACAAACACACACGTGTGAGCATCAACTCAGAGCCTGTTTGAAAATTCTTTCTCGCATCCCTGCTTTCCGAGGTACACATGCTAGGACTACCTCATTAGACCATAATTGCCCCCCGTTCCAAATAACTGCTCAACAAGAGAAAATTCTTCCCTTTGGAAAATTAGTCATGAACCACAGAAACCACAGATAGAATTTTCACCTTGATACAGCCAGGTGATACCTTCACTGAAGTGGCTGCTTTGGATTGGCACGGCCCTTTTTCCTTTGAAGGCTTCCGTACGGTTTCCCAAACTTTCCACAGCTGAGAGCAATGGAAGTGCCAGATTAAAGCAACACTATAAAGCAAAGAGTTTTAAATCCCAGTATCCTCACATGGCCGACTTTGTTCTTCTTCTGCCTTGCTTTGGTTTGACTCTAGACTGCATGTGTACCCTGCAGAAAGGGACTGGGTCTGGCCACATCCCTAGCTTCCACTGTCCCTGTCACACGACTATGTGCAAACCTGGCAGGATTAATAACTTGACATGAATGGATACAAGAGCGAACAAGCGAACACCATACACCAATGTGTATTCAACTGCGTGTGGCTCAACGTCAGAATTATCATTCCGTCACATTAATAGAAGAAGAGCCCTGTCTTTGGAGTCGAGTAAAAACAGGCCTCTTCCTCCTTGAAACCTTCTGTTCGACGACCCTCAGACACGGGGCTCACAATATGCTTGGGACATGTAACACCCTGGCTTCATGTCAGGATTTTGTTGGCCTTGTCCTTTTATCTCTTACTGCAAATTGAAACGAGACAGATTTGGAGATGTTTGTTTCTAAGAATCCATGAAAAACAGAGGAATACACACAAGAAGTATGTTATAGGGCACTGCTGTTCACACAAGAAACTACCAGAAAGGCTATCATTGTCCCCTACCAGCAGTGAAAGAGGGTTCTAGGTCTGTCTTGAACCTGCTCGTGTCTGAGCTTCTCGCTGCCGTTACAGTGCACCCAGCCAGGAGCCATGCATTTTGCAAGGTGTCTATTGGAGGCTAAGTAACAGCCCCCAAAGGTATCCATCCAGTCCTAATCCTTGTAACCTGTAGATAGTACCTTCTATGGAAAGTGGATCTTTGCAGATGTGATTAAACTAAGGATCTTGAGTTGGGGTGACCATTCTAGACAATCTCCGAAAGTCCTAAATGCCATCTTGAGTCTCCTTACACGAATGAGGCAGAGGGAGATGTCAGACAAACAGAAGAGGAAGAGGCAGGACGACTATGGAGGCAGGGATGGGAGTGACATGACCACAAGCCGAGGAGTGCTGGTGGCCACAAGACGGAAGGGGCCAGAAGGAACCATCCCAGAGCCTCCGGAGGGAGCATGGCCCTGCGGACAACGTGATTTGAGCCCCCTGACACTGACTTCAGACTTCCGGTTTCTTGAACTGTAAGAGAATATATTTCTAATGTTTTGAGCCAGCAAATTTGGCATAACCTGGGTTTTTGTTTTTTTTTTAAACCACAGGAAACTAACACAGATATAGAGTTTTGTGTAAATCAGAATTGAACCAAAGTCCCAATATAGCTATAAATTCTTATTACTACAGTGTGAGAGCTTGTTAGAAATACCAAATGCCAGGTCCTGTCTTTGGAATCAGAATTGGTCACTCAACAAGATCCGAGGGAATTCACACCTCGTTTCAGGTGTTAGGGTCACTTCTCTAAATGAGTCTGCCACCTGTTGGTGAGAAGCCACCTCTCACCTGTCGGAAGGCTGGAGGTCACTGTTGGGGGAGGGCAGGTGTTATATAAGGGCTGTCTAGAAAGTATCTGCCACATAATATGAAAAGTAGAGGCACTGATGCCTGTTTTTTTTCTGGACAGCCCTCATATTAACAGACCTGGGAAAGCCCCACAGGTGCCTGAGAATGCGGCCACACTGCAGGTGATATCCCTCTCACATGGATAGCACGGCTCTGCTCAACGAGCAGGAATGTGTGACAAGAATCTTGGAGTTGGATCACCACATAGGACTTCAAGATTCTTGAAGATGGCACTCTAATACCTAGAAGTGAGTCTGATACTTACATGACCAAACCACACGTCCTTTCTTTATTCTAACAATGAACAGAAAGTGATTTCTGAAACTCAGAGCCATACGCTTTTCGCAGCAGCATGGGTGATGCAGTGACAGGAGTGCAGCAGGGACACGAGCAGTAAACATGATCAGGGTGACCAGACGACCTTTACCATGACTTTCAGCAGAATGCTTATATTTCTATGATTCTTAAAATTCCATATGAAGTCATATTTACACTTTTAACAACAGTTTTTTCATAAAGTAAAGAGGCTGAATGACAGTTCCGAGAGCCAAGCAAGGACTCATTACAGTTTGGATGGATTCCCGAAGCTGTGCGAGCCTGTCTTCTGACCCACAGGAGAACCCAGCAGGGGTAATTTACCCGCCAACGCCTGCTCGACTAGGCAACAGCAAAACGCTGGCATCAACACCACAGTCTACAAATGCGCACGGCAGCTAACTTTTAAGTGGCACTCTCTCTTGCACCTGCCATCAGGGTTGCACACATTTATCAACATACTGAAAATGCTTGCTTGTTATTTGCAACCTCGTCCCTTTCACGTGCGATCAACACGACTCAAATCAGTGTCCCTCTGAACACTCACAGATATTTGGAGTGAAGAAAAGGTGTATTATTTTATATCTGGCTAGTAGGAAGGGTGCTCAGGGTTACAGCACCAACTCTTTCATTCAAAAACAAGCAAAACCTGAAGTTAGAAGATGGATGCCTATGCTTCCTGTTTCACCTCTCACTAGTACTGCACATTCCAGCTGGCAGACACAAGAGACATAAACAGAGATGTGGTAGGTGGGAGGAGGGGCAGATAAAGAGGTTACCTCCACTGGATGGAAGAGTGTACCCCCAAATTTTATGTCCACCTGCAACCTCAGAATGTGACTCATTTCCTTATTTGGAAATAGGTCTGCTCAGATGTAACTGGTTAAGGTGAGGTCATGTTGGGTCAAGGTGGGTCCTCAATCCAGTAACTGCTCTCCTTACAAGAAAGCCCTGTGAGGACACAGACACATACACAGAGGACACCCCCACGTGACTATGGGGGCAGACATTGGAATAATGAAGCTACAAGCTGAGGATTTCCAATGACTACCAGAAGCTGGGAGAAGCTAGAAGGTTCCTGCCCTATAGTCTGCCAGTAGCTTGACCTCAGACTTCTGAGCTCCAGGAGAAATTTGATGGGATAATAAATTTACGTTGTTTTCCAGCCATCCAGTCTGTGGTAATCTGTTACAGCAGCCTTAGGAAACTAGTACACACCCATCCTAATTTATGATGAAAAATGACGATGACACTGATAACTTAACGTTTGTAAAATGCTCACTATAAGTCAGGCACTATACTAAGTCTTTCACATGGATTATTCCATTCAATCCTCATAACAATCCTATGAGCTAAATTTATTAACCTTATTCTATACTCACTTGCCCAAAATATCACAGCAAGTGGCCGAGCCAGGGTTTGAACCTTTGTAATTATGATTAAGGCTCATGTATTCACAACCGCAGTCAACTCTCTCGATGATGGTGGTGATGGTGGTGGTGATAATGGTGATGGTGATGCTGATGGTGATGATGATGATGGTGATGGTGATGATGGTGATGGTGATAATGATGATGATGATGGTGATGGTGATGATGATGATGATAATGGTAATGGTGATGATGGTGATAATGATGGTGGTGATGGTAATGGTTGTGGTGGTGGTGATGGTGGTGATGGTGGTGGTGGTGATGGTGGTGATGGTGGTGATGGTATTGGTGGTGATGGTGGTAGTGGTGGTGGTGATGGTGCTGATGATGATAATGGTGATTGTGGGTTGAGATGGTGATGATGATGATGATAATGGGGATGATGGTGATGACAGTGAATGTGGTAGTGGTGGTAATGATGATGGTGGTAGTGGTGGTAATCATGGTTATGATGATGGTGATGGTCATGGTGATGGTGGTTGTGATAATGATGCCATTTCCCAAACTCACTGCTTATAGCCAAGTATACCCGCTCTCTGCTTTACTATCTCTTCCTATTCCTTAGAGGTGAATCTAGAACTTGCAGGTAAATAAGTAAATATTCAACAATTTATCAACAGAAAGGAAATAAAAAACTTCGCAGCAGGGAATTCCTGCAATCAAACATTAGGTTTCATGGTAAACAACTGTAATCAATGCCAACTGATTGTCCAAGATTTAGTTGTTCTGATTTGATGATCTTACTACTGGGGGAAAAGAGGATGGCCCATGGGAAAAAAGTTATTCTTTTCTAGGTGGAATCATGTTTAAGAAGCTATCTTCAGGGAGCTGAATCATATATTTAGTCATGTTTTAAATCTAATGGAATCATAAGTATTTTACAAATGAGAAAACTGGGGGTTAGAAATGAAAATGGTATTATCCAATATTAGAAGCAAGTTTACTAAAGATTTGGGGTTAAAAACCAAGGTTTTCTGACCACTACTTCAATGTTCATACATTCTTCCACCTATCCCTCTGGTCCTTTGTTGATCCATTTATTTATCCATCCATCCATCCATCTGTCCACCTCTCCAAATGTCAACACACCCATCCATCCATCCATCTATCCATCCAACCACCTCTCCTCCATTTATTATTTATGAAGCACCTACTTTGGATAGTTACTGGAGATATAAAGTTGAATGGAACACTATCTCTGCCCTCAGGAGCTCAATGATACACAGTATTTGAATGTTTGGTTCATTATTTAAGAGTTTTCAAAAATTGAATTCTAGAAAAACAGGTGGGGGTTAATTTGAGGGTGTGGTTGGCTGTCAAATAGGGATTTCAGTCCCCAAGTCATCCCTTAGAGGGGAGTGTAAAACAACAAGAAAACAAGCAAATGAGCAAACAAAAAACAAAGGGCGACCAGCCTTGAACATTCCCTGAGCAACAAAACCAGGTTAGTCACACATACACAGCTTAAATTTGCTTGTTTTGCAAGACTAACTTGACCTGAGTCATTTCTTGTTGCTTCTGGAAATCATATAGAAAACTTGAACTATTTCCCATTCTTGATATGAGGTGACCCCTGACAATTCTAATACTGTAACCAGTCACTGTGAAGAGTAAAGTCACTGCTGCCCCATGATAATGCACCCCTGAGCCGCATTCTGGGTTTCGGTCTGAGGGCTCCCAGTTAGCAGGGTCTCTGTCTGATGTGTGCACAATGAACTTGTACTAGTTACTACTTCAGCGAGTCAGTGCTACTGCTTCTGGTCCTTCTGAACTTTTGACGGGGGCTACCCAGGAACACTTGCAGGTGTCCCTCTAATGGTGAGGTGAGTGACGAATAAACGTTTACTATGCCAGGTCACTGTGCCAGGGGAGAGGTGATTTGGGCATAAGCAGTGGAGGCTGTGCAGGTGGCTGCTTTCTGAACATATTCTGAAGGTGGTGCCCACCAGATTTGCTGACATACTCACAGAGGGGTTGAGGAAAAGAGTCAGGAATTGTCAGTAACTGAGATGGGGAAGACACAGGAGGAAGGGCGTACATGTGAGGGGTGGTGAGAAAAGGGGCGATCAGGAGTCCAGCTTTGGGCCAGTGAGGTTTGATGAGGGTACATTATGCCATGACACACAGTGGTGTGCTGGAGCCGGCTTGTGCCAGCTGTGAGAGCCAACTTCTGAAGTTTTATACACCAATCATCAAACCATTGGCAGCTCGAAAATAGCCATGGTGAGAGTATTTACACCATAGAAATTGGCAAATGCTCAAGTCAGGACTTTTGATTGTTTTCCAGAGAGCTGGTTGATTAACAGTAAAGTGCTACAATACATTAAGGGATTAAAAAATGGAAACACTTATTTGAATACAGAAATATAACTTAAATGGAAACATCTATAAATATAAAATCCAGGGACCATAGGTAAACCAGTTTTGAGAGAACATCTAAATTCTGTGGTAGCCTAATGGCTACTTCCTTTTATTAAGGCTGGTGCTGTGTGCGCATGTGAGAGGGGTGCCATGACAGGGGAAAGGAGAGGTTTTGGGCAATTGTGACTAGCATCAACTTCAAGGAGTGGAGGCAGAACCATGAGGGGACATGCCCGATGGGGCCCTTTTCCAATCAATATTTCCCCCCAATATCTTGAAGACTCAGATGGAACACTGATCAACTGAACTGTGTGGGACAATGAGGATGTTAGCCATAGTGACCACGCTGAATGACAGAGTGTGAACAGGGCATCACAAGGTGGGCAAAGTCGTCACGGAGATGTAAAGTACAGCATAGAGAATATAGTCAATAACATTGCAGTAACTACGTATAATGCCAGTGGGGCACTAGATTAGTTGGGGGAGTCACTTCGCAAATTATATAAATGTCTAACCACCATGCTGTACTCCTAACACTAATATAAAACAATACTGAATGTCAACTGTAAATATTGAAAAAATATATAAAACGACATCATGAAGTTGGAAGGAGGGACCAGTTGACAAGAGGACACATAACAGGCTCACACTGGCGGTCCTGCTGTAGGTTAGAAACATCAGTTGCACCAACGTAACACAGCTCGTGATGTACCTCGATGTATCCCGGGACCCCTTGACCTTGCTGGTCTCCGAGTCCTTGGTCCTTTGTTTATTGCCCCAGCTGCCACCCAGGTGACCCGCAGCTCATGGGCTGCCAGGCTGAGATTACTCTTCCCTCTGTCACCCTCACACCACTTTCGCACGTTATTTCCCCAAAATAAACTCCAGCCTCAGCTTATCACACACACCAGGAGCCCTGGGGAGTGGGTGGTCCATTAAACATGGGAAACAGTAGGACGTAACTGCACCCAAAGCACATGTAGTATCAGACGACCTTTGTCAAAGGAGAGGGTACACACTTTGTCTGTTTCTGTAGATAGTGAGAAGCAGAAGTCACACTTGTCCATACCAGACGCTCTGGTCCTCTGATCTCTACGCTCTAGTGGAGGAATCCAAATCCATTTTATAAACTAAACAGTTCAAGTAGTAAGCATCTTTATTCTGGAAAGGAAAAAACAACCCTTTGGTGGGGTGCAAAAGTTGTTTTCAAACCAAGAGGTGCTATTTAGGGTGCATGGATCCGTTACACACAAATCCGAGGCTGTGCTACCCATGTCCTCAGCGAGGCTCATTTCATCTCCTCACCTAAGCATGTCCTGCACATCGGCACCCTACTAGCCCCCTTTTACTGCCGAGGAAACCCAGGCTCCCGAGGTGAAGTCACTTGCTCAAGGTCACTTCTTCCACAACCATGGGAGGGGCACTGGAACTCAGCAATGCCTGACCCCAGAGTCCCCCACTTATCCTCACATGCAAAGCCACTCTCACACTCCGGAGGAACCAGATGATGACCCCGTGGGCTGGGTTGGGGGCGATGGCACCCCTTAATTTCATAGTCATACTGGCTACACTGCAAGTTATCAACAACTATTTTAATTCGAATTCAATTCCAATGGCTCCAACCACAGACAGGAAGACCTGGAGTTGATGTGAAGGTGAGTGGAGACCAGAACAGTGGGGCCACCGTCGCGTCCGTTTGCACAGGGGTTTGTTGATGAAAACCATCTGTTTCCCACCCAGGCGATGTGTTCACGTTAGGATTAGGAGCACTTTTAAAAAGTACCGATGTCTGAGACCTCACCCAGGACCCATGCACTCAGAACCTCTGGGGACGAGGTCTGCAAGGAGTATGATTTTAAATCTCTGCTGGTGGCTTGAACTAGCTGCCGCCCTTCCCAAGGGAGGGCCCTTTAACGCTGGCGCCTTGAGCACTGCTCTGGCAAAGTCTTAATTGATCTCTTTAATAGATATCTCTCCCCCGAAGCCCCAGCTAGAGGACCTGGAAGCCGTCTATCCCCTCCTTCCAACACACAGGCCGAGGAACCATGCCGACAGCACACTGGTGCTCACCCGCGGGCTTCTTAAAACACAGCCTGCCAGGCCCACCCCCAGGGTGTCTGACTCAGCAGCTCAGTCTGCATTTCTAGCAAGTTCCCAGGTGATGCTGGTGCTGCTGGCCAGGGGCCCACACTTTGAGAACCACTTTTTCACAGAGTATTTTGGAGGGACAGTGGTAGAAATAAAAAAATAAAAATAAATAAATAAATAAAAGAGTTTCTTCCTGTCTTGCCCCATCAGTCCACTTATTCAAAGTCAAATCTCTACCCAGTGGTGAAGTTTTTGGGCCAAGGGGCCTCACCGATCGCTCTCTTCTCATTTGGCCCCAGTTCCTCTATTTACTGCCATTTCGGTCTCCTGCCATTCAGACCATTAGCCAGTCTGTGGCCAAACCGATAGACCGTGTCTGACTGGCCAATAAAGCAAGTTAATTCTGGCACCCGAGAGATGCTGGAGTGTAGCCAACATCAATTGCTCCTTCAGATTCCCGAATTCAGCTGGCAGGGCCCTCCCTCCTGCCACTGGCTAGTTGGTGTGGCCGAGAAACGTGGTGTCCTGGGCAAGGAGAGTTGTGACAGTGACTAAGAAGCCAAGAAGTAGGGGGACAGGCCAACTCAGCTCTGAAATGCCACCCAGGAAATCTTCCAACACCCTCAAGGTTGGAGTCAAGGGCCCCGAGGACCCGAGTGGTGGTGAGGCCATCAGCTGCCACATTATGTGATTCTATCTGGTCTACGCTCTGTCCCATGCCACGCCCCCGGCCGGTTGCCCTTAACGTAAGGGGCCCACCACAGTTCCTGACCAGCTTCTCCTGGGTAGAACCCTCTTGTGGGACTGGGTATTAAAAGACTAGGCTCTTCTATTCATGGAGTAAGTTAATATAAGTATCTCATTCCAATGTCACCGGCTCCTAGATCAAAAGAGAGAATATGACAGCAGCCCAGAAGCTCCCCTGCTGTCCCCTTCCAAGGAGGAGCCTTATGCACGGGATCAGTGTGTCCTGACATCTAACAGAAGCTGTGTGTGTGTGTGTGTGAGTGTGTGAACTTTTTTTTCAATACCTGGAATCAGGTGGTATGCATTAGGTCGTGTGTGGCTCCTGTCACTCAGTATTATGTTCATGAGATTAATTCATACTGGTAGCAAGCGTTTGTTTTTATTGTTCTATAGTGTTCCAATGCATGTGTTTAATTGTAATTTGTCCATTCAATTGTTGATAGCTGGGCAATTTCTAGGTTGGAGCTATTAGAAATTTATAATTACCCTGCGTTGGCAATTTGGTGAACACTGCAGGGGATGCTGTTGGAGCGTAGCACACGAGGTCAGACAGTTAGTTTCGCGAACTCATCCTAGAAAAGGTGCTACGTGCCTCATGGCTGAATATCACTATGGTCGCATTTTGAAGAACTCCCCTTGGGAAGCTATGCACCGACGCCAGCGCCTAGTCCTCTTCCAGTTACTATTGAATCATACCCATCTCACCAGTTCACACAGGGGACTAAGGGACAAGCAAAATGTTCAAATGTAAACAAAGTGACTTAAAAAGCACCTGGGGAAGCAGAGAAAGGAGACCAGGTTTCACTCAGCTGCAAATTGGGCTCTGAATCAAGTCTTTTGAGGACATTGGTGTAAGTGTCCTCTGGGGTCACTTCCTTTTGCATTTTTGCACAGAAGACAATTTGCATAAGCAGAAGGTTGGCATCTGAAGTAACCATGGTAACCTGGCCCTTCCATCTCATTCGTGGTGTGCGTTGGTTCCCCCTGTAGTGAATCCTCCCTGGGCACTAGACGTGTGAAGCTTTACATGCTGATGTAACTACTGAATAACTGGATCACAGTCGGAAGAAATGTTGGCAGAAGTTTTAAGAGGACAAGGAGGGGAGAGGGGTGGGAAAAAAATGCCAAAACAAAGAAGGCAAACGCTTAGGGCAGTGGTTCTCGACCTTCCTAATGCCGTGACCCTTTAATACAGTTCCTCATGTTGTGGTGACCCCCATAAAATTATTTTCGTTGCTACTTCATAACTGTAGTTTTGCTACTGTTATGAATTGTAATGTAAATATCTGATATGCAGGATGTATTTTCATTGTTACAAATTGAACATAATTAAAGCATAGTGATTAATCACAAAAACAATATGTAATTATATATTGTGAAATATTTATTTCTAATTATAAATAAATGAAATTTTGTCTTGAAGCATGGTGTAGCATGGGTAACAGTCTTAACATAACAACAGGAAACTACATTGCTGCATTTTGCGACAGTATGTGTAAAAAGCCAACGTCAGTGCAAAGGTAGCTGAATATAAAAAGACCGATCAGCATCCAGATTAAGTTCTCATGGTACAGATTTTTTTTTTTGCAGTAGTTGGTGATTTTACAGTACATGATTTTACATTTACCCAGTAATTATAATTCACAAAGTGTCGTTTTACCTCCAATACTGCTGCTTTCAACACAGCAGCTGCTTTCTACACATTAGCTGCTCTCTACACATGTGCGACTTGTCCACATAAGTACATTATGGCGCCAACCCTGTCATATACACCTGTGTTTGTACAGGGTAAATGTGATGGGGTTGGCACGATGATGTCATCATATGTGGGCGCATCTGCATGTGGGCAGACCCGCCTGGAGATGGATAGAGGAGAGGTGTCTCGGTTCCTAAGACCATCAGAAATATGTGTTTTCCAATGGTCTTAGGCGACACTTGTGAAAGGGTCCTTCAGCCCCCAAAGGGACTGTGACCCACAGGTTGAGAACCTCTGTCTTAGGGGTTTTGGTGGAAATTGCGCCTTCCTAAGGATGGCGCAGACCCAGTCTATAAGATTGCCAAGGTGGATGACTTTTCAGTCTCCTGCTCTGCCCACAGGGTTAGCGGGGTGCCGTTATGATGGATGACTTTGATTGCCTGGAATTCTGTCAAGGTAGTAGGAAGGGGATGAGTCAGAAAGGAAGGGAGCTTACCCAGAGCTGTGTTATAATTGGTCTCTTCAAAATCCCATCAACAGTGCTCCAGCCCCAGCCCTTAGGGGTCCTGTCCCTGGACAAGGAAATGACACACTAATCCAGGGAACCAGCAGGTCTGAGGCTGGCTCACCTACAGCTTGTAGACGGGGAGGAGATTCATGAAGTTGAAGTGCCCTTTGGACCCCATCCAGCTCCCCCTCCTGGACCCCTCCTGTTGGACTGTCTCCAGATTTTCCTGGGTCCCCTTTGCTGTAAACTTAAACCTGAAGTACATACGGATGGCCTGTTCGGTGCTAAGAAATTAAGGATCCCGCCGCACAAGTGGTGAACGCGGGTATCAACAATCTCATTCGCACTTTCAGGTTTCCTTCCCCACTCCACTGTGCCCTCTGAAGTGATTTCTGATGTGCTTGCTTGGCAAGGCCAGAGTCCACCCCTCCGGACATCTGGGGACAGGAAAACCGAAGGTCAATTCAGCTGACCTGACCGTCACGCTTTGATGGGAAGCATGGAAAGCAGAGAACAACACTACCATATTTCAGTGTGACAGACCATCAGCAAGCATTCAGCACGGCCAAGCGATGCGTTTATGACCTTGGGAGCAAGCACTTAGATGATGTCATCAATACAGGAAGCCCTGGGGCATGCTTTCATCGCATAGATTAATCCCATTTCTGCGATGAACGAACGCGTGACTTGTGGCCAAGGGGAAGATGCTGAGGAACAATCTTCTGACTTAGAAAACACTTGTTTTTATACAAATACTGCCCCCCAAATGCTCACACATTCTAATAAGGAATGGGGTATGGATTTTCTAGCACAAGACAGTGTCTCAGCAAAAGATCCCTTGAGTATCAATTTTCAAGAAAGGAAAAGGTAAAAAATTGCATAATAAATATGATTCTCCAGAGTGACCACAATCATTTAACATATCTTAGTGTTGCTTATATCAAGGTCTATGCACTCCTTTTCACAGATAAAATCTCTCCCTGTGCACTAAATTGCTTAAAACAGCACCCCTTCTGTTCTGGAAACATTCTCTGTGGCTGAAAACATATCCTCAATTTGCATTCATGAACCAAAATATGGCTGGTGGCAACTCCGTGACTTTGCCTATTAGAAATGCCAGTTGCTCTTGCTGTTACTGGTTAAGGAAATTGGGTTTCCAGCTAATATTTCTGCCTAATAGATGCTTATAGTAATGTTTCAATTGTGAACACTTTTCTTACAATGTCTCACATATAATTTTGCAGTAAATTTTATTTGTGGGTAATGAAGCTATTTCTTTCAGAACAAATTCGCTGATTATACACATTCTTTCTACCTTCTCTTCCCATAAAAAGGGAGAATAAACGTAAATGAGTCACCTTTAATATGGTACACACACACTATACATATGTTTATGTATATATTAACATATATATGTATCTTAACTATGTTTGCATTACTCTAGTTATTTCATAAAAGCATACTAGGTGACCCAGAATTTGACTTTCACCCAGAAAAATTATTTTCCAAGCAGTGTTATCTAAAGCAATTCCACAAACACTGGAGTGATTCTGATGAATACAAATAGAACACAAAGCAGTTCAGGTCACACCACACCCAGGAGCTCTGTCGTGCTATGGAATGGTATATTAGAATGTTAAAAACGATTAACTTTACGACCTGCAGTTTATCCTTCGCTTGTGTCACAGCGTTAGGCAGATAACAGGTGTTTAATAAACATCTTGTGGCAGACTGACGGGCACATGGGGTTGGGTAGGTAAAAATGAGGTGGGCTGAATTATTCACAATAGCTAAAATGTGGAAGCAACCCAAGTATCTGTTGAGCAGTGACTGGGTACACAGAATGTGGTCTATATGCACAGTGGGATATTCATCAGCCTTAAACAGTTAGGAAATCTGACTCCGGCTACACCATGGATGAACTCTGAGGACATGATGCTGAGTGAAGCAGGCCAGTCACACAAAGGCAAACACTGAAGGGTTCTACTTGCATCGATTCTACTTAGCGTAGGCAAACTCAGAGCTGGAAGGTAGAACTGTGCTTCGTGGGGGCTGGGAGAGGGAGGAGCAGGAAGTTTGTGTTTATCAGATACGTAGTTGCAGTTCTGCAAGATGAAGAGTTCTGGAGATGACAGTGGGGGCCGTGGTTCCACGGCAGTGTAAATGTTCCAATGCCACTGACCTCTAAACTAAGAAAGGGTAAGGCAGTTCATGATACGGTACATGCACTCCATCACAATACAAAAAGTAGGAAAAAAGTACTCACGACCATTATGTGAAGTCATAATAATACATTACATAATTTATCTTAAATATTCCTACCAAACATTGGTTAAGACTGTGAATTTTATGTTTTGAGTATTCCCCCCAATAAAAAAAATAATTGAGAAAATCTGAGGTAGGTCAAGGGTCTTGATTTACCAAGTTTTCCAACAAGGAACCGAGCCATTTGCCTCACAGTGACTTTCTTGGTCCCTCTACCTTATGGCGAGATACTCTTTACATGCTGACCACTTGAGAACTTCGTCTCCAGACCTGACTTCTTTTAGCAGCTCCTGACCAGTGTGTGCCATTTCCTGCTGGAGGTGACAGCGTGGTTGTCTCACAGGCATCTCAGAGTCAACAGAACCCACATCGCACATTTCTGCGCTGCCTCCTCAGGCTGTTTCAGTGTCCATCATCCTCATCTCAGGAATGACACGGCTGCTCCAGAGAGGAACCTGGGTGTCCCCTGGCATTCCCCCCCTCTCTCGTGTCCCACACCCACGCACCAGCAAGCTGCTGATGCAGCCTGTACACCGCACCCCAGATGTGCCCCCGCGCCAGCCAGCCACCTGCCCCGGGCGGAGGCCTCCTGCAGTTCCCTGGCTGTGGCAGATGACGGGTGAGGCCGTACCCTTCCTGGCTGCATACATCCTCGGAGTGAAATTCCACAGCCCTCATACGGCCGAGGGGACACGGCGCCTGTGGGCCCATCACCGTATCTCCTGCCGCCTGGCCTTCCTTCGGCGACTCCAACACGCTCCCCTCTCTCCTCCCGAGAGCCTCCTGCGTCCGTGCCACCCTCCTGCCCGGAGCACCGCCTCTGGCCCTTGACAAGGCTGCTGCCGCCTCGGCAGGGTTCGCGCCTCAGCCCACTCGTGGCCACTCAGGCCTGCCCGGAGAGCCTGGTGACACGTTCCAACACCAGGCTCTCTCTCCTTTATGTCCTTTTCAGGACTACTGATCACACATGGATAAATAATTGTACAAAAATGTATACTGTCTGAATACATCAGTTTGTATATTATACTTTATAGGTGTTTTATTTGCCTATTGGCCCTCTTGGACTGCACATGCCATAAAAACAGGGGCTACCTCAAGCCTGTCCACCCCGTGGCCTGTGGGCCACATGGGGCCCAGGACGGCTCTGAATGTGGCCCAACACAAATCCATCAACTTCCTTAAACTAGTATGAGATTCTTTTTGCAATTTCATTGTTAGCTCATCAGCTATCATTAGGGTTGGTGTGTTGTGTGTGGCCCAGGACAGTTCTTCTTCTTCCTGCGTGGTCCAGGAAAGCCGCACGGTTGGACACCCCTGGCTTACGTCACGTTCACGTCTCGTTCCTAAATTCTCGGCACCACGGGTAGCACGTAGTAGAACTGGAATCGTCTGTGGCCTAAATACGGACATGAATGAATTCCACGTGTGTGTCATTCCAGGAGAAAGCTCCGCGTCCTTTTATCAAGTCAAACTGAGGAGTTGACTGCATTTGGCAAAGGATGTGAACGCCCTTTGCAAGGCATGCACGGATGTTAGGTGCGGTCGTCTTCCCTCACTGCTGAACACTGGCTGACTTAGAGTCATAATACTCTGTAATTTTATGGCTAAAATAACTCTTTGAAGATAACCTCATTCGACCTCCTCATTTCAGAGCTGAAGAAACTGCCCGACACGTTAATCAGACGCCTGACCCATCTCATTCCTGTCTTGCCTGACCATCCATACTCTGCTCTGGAGGTTGGTGGACCACTATTGTAAAATCATACAAAACTCACTGATGAGAACAGTTAGCTGATGGTTGGATTTAGTTTTGAAATACAGAGTTTTGTGCTGTTGTGCAACGCCCTTTCATCTCAGGAGTAGAGACCAGAAGAAGCAGCTTGCGGAGAGATGGCTTCCTGGTTTCCCCTTCTAAGAAATTGGGCGACAATGCACATGCACGTGCCAGAAATCCTGCCTTCTCTGCCTCCGTCCCACAGGTTACTTTTGGGTTGTTAGATTGGACGTGGAGACTATAAGAACAAGGGGACGTTGTTGCCTCCTTTTCTTTTATCCGAGCGCTATCGATCTGCTCTTCAGGATTATGACTGTTCTTAACTCAATGGAAAAACGACAGTTTTGTCACAGGCCATGTCTTCTCAAACATCAAAATGGTCGGGTCGCAAGTATCTAGCTCCCGGGAGGTGATTTCATTTGTGTCTGAATTTAATTTTTTACAAAGGGGCACATCAAGGTAGGTGGACTCTTCGGATGTCAGCATAATTTCTGCCAGACTTACAAATGGATATGTGGCATCCCCAAGTACAGACATGGACTGCAGTGTGACAGATCTTTGTTTAAAGGATAAAAAGCACCAAACTGAAGACCTTGTGGTGCCTTCCCGAAACGCTTTCTGATTTATTCTTCCAGCCTCCAGACTATCCACCCTGTATCAGGACACATAAAATGCAACATGGTTACCATGTGAAAGTAACAGCATTTTGGTGGAGACAGCTACATTAATCAAAGACAGCAACACGGTGTGTTGAGGATGGGGTGCTATGGGAGCCCAGAAATGGGGCACGTACTTCAGACTCAGGCATTAGAAAAGTCTTCCTGAAAGTTTCTGGATTATAAAATGGGAAGATAGTTCAAGGGAAGCGAAGGCCCTGTAAAAGCACAGAGGCCAGACAGGACAACAGAAAGAGGGATGGGAGAACAGTTCAGTCCACACAAGGGCATTTAAGATGAAATAGACCTTCTCCTTCTTGACCGTCTATGCTGGCAGATCTGGCCGTTTGAAAATAATGTTGGATTTTACCTGTTAGTGTTGGTCATCAGAATGACCATTCCGGCTGCATCCACTGGTCAGGGAGGCTAGTTACATGGGCTGTCTTGCTGAGCAGGTCAGGAAACAGATCTTCCCCGAATGCAAGAGTTCCCTGAGGACAGAGTGATAATCCGCTAGGATTTTCTCTTTTAAATGATGTTTTCCCTCCCTTAAATCTGTCAGCCCCTGAAAGTCAGTCCTGTGCACTCTATTATTTTGAGCAGTTTATTAAACTGCTTCAGCAGATTCCAAAAGGAGCAGCTTTGGAATCTGACCTTTTTTATTAGCCATTATTCTTAATGTTTACAGCTCTATACCCACTAAGAAGGGCAATGACTTCCGTGAGCCAGACAGGGTCCTGGGAAGAAATCTCAGTACCCTCCTGTTTTCATCTGCCTCAAAGGCTTAAAATGACTCTCGGCAACATTTGACAGCTCTGAATTACACTGTGCTCTGGTTCACCGGCATAAATAAAATGCTGGTAGATGGAGGAATAATTGCAAGCCTCATATATGCATTTATCTTTCTCTGAAGGCTAGTGACTCTGCACTATGTCAGGAAGACAATAAAAAAGCAGATAGCCTGAATTATGGGCATCTATTGAAAACAACTCAGTTATTGAAAATAACACTGCTCATGATATTCATGGGGTGTGTGTTGGCCCTGTGGGACAAATGGTAGGATTTAAACCAGAAAGCAGAATTTGCATGAGTAGTTTGACATTTCCTGACATTAATCCTCTCCAGAGTTTATTTGATTACTTGGTTCAAAGCCATGAGATATGAGATTGGGTGTACAGTTGACAAGCATTCCTTTTATTCTCCCAGAAGAGTCATAAAGTTTAATTCTGGACTTCAGGATCAAATGTGTCAAAAGCCTCTATGCCTTCCCCCAAGCCTTCTTTTTTTTTTAAATGCACATGCCCCTAATTACCGTATTTTGCCATGTATGTATAACGTGTACCCATGTTTTTCGCCCGAACTTTCAGGGGAAAAAACTTTCATTTTAATTTTTTCATTCAAATTTTTATTTGTTTATATTTAGGCACTTGTCTTTTGTATTATAAAGAAATTTTTGCATTTATATTTAACATATTATGATATCCATATTCCAGAGTATCATTGTGCATATAGATATCGTCATTGATTTCTAGTTACACTTTTAACTCATACACATAAATAAGAGAATTAAAAACACTTATATAGATGTGAAATTAATACTACCCATGTCTAATGTGCATCCTAATTTTTTCCCTCACAAATTTGTGCAAAATAAGTGCACGTTATACATGGCAAAATACGGTATTACCAACCCGTAACAGCCACAGGCTTGCTTGGCCTCAAGGTAAGGAAAGTCGGAGTAACTCTCAAACTTTCCACCCACAAAGGGACATTCCAGTGCTGCAGGACAATCTTCTCTATTGTCACATGCGACGAGGGGAGGGAGCTTCCCTTCCTCAAAGAGCTACTGTCTCCACGTGTCAGACATTTCCCAGGACTGGTCCTCACCGCAAGGGGACTCAATCGGCCTTTCTGTGGAACCTCAGAAACACGAGTCTGTATCAGAAAGCCTCACTGGGCAAAGAGGATCATTTCTAATTGTGGACAACATGAGGGAAGGCAGAAAAGAAAACCTGGGTAAAAATTCTCTTTCTCACCTATCTTTTCACTGTTTTAATTATTTACAGTTGGGGCTTTTCATTCAATGTTCCTTTCTGAATGTGACTTAGAATATTCCTTGGAAAAGGTTGATTTTGCAAATATACCCTTGCATTCTGCTTGGGTATCTGTAAGGCTTTATGTCTAGGATTCCTTAAGTACTTCTAGGAGGTGGATTTGTGACAGAGGTCTTTTTTCTACAGCTATAATTATTCTAGGCACTGAGAAGCAATGTTCTGGAAAGGTTTCCCCTTCCTCCATAATAATTCTTAGAATGTTAGCATTGACTCTGATTAAGCCTCATTAACATTAAAATAGCATTTAGAACCGTTTTAAGTAGGAAGAACTACCTGCATACAGCTGAGTGCTTTGTAACCAAGACTAATTTCTAACAAGGAAACTCGACAGGCAGGATTCTTGGGTGGCGTAAAGCTCAGTGTTTTAGCTGCAGCTGCCAAGTCCCAGTCACTCAGCACTGTGGCCTTTAGACACTGGCATTGGTGGGGCTGTTTGGAGGGTTAAAGCCACATTTGCAAAGAGAATTCCTCTGGGGGGCCACACAGGCCAAGGAGACATGGGCCCAGCGCTACTCAACTCGGCCGGGTTTAGCTGTATCAGAGGCTCACCCCAATGGGACCAAATCTTCTTCAGCTCATTTTTACAAAAAGCCCAAAATGGAAAAATTTCATGTGACATCCATTTTGTGTTTGTGACGTTGGCACTCATCAAAACCCTCACATGCACACAGTGTAGGCCAATGTCGTGCTGACCAAATGACAGCCGTGCGGAAAACTCCCTTAAAGAGTGACTTGGTGTTCTTCACTTCTCTGAGCCAGAACCTACTCATCTTTTGTCTCTCTGGGTTAGTCTTCCTTTACTTTAAAGTCAGCCCTCTCTCCGGACTTAAGTCTGGCCTATGGAAGTATAATTTACTGAGCCTTTGTAGGTGCATAGGTTGATGAGTTTTGGCAAAAGTGTATCGTCTTGTAACCAGCACTACAACTGAAATGCAGAACGTCTCCTTCCCCGCAGAAAGCCCCCCTGCTGCCCGTCTGTGGTCAGCTCCTCTGCAGACGCTCAGTCTCTAGCAGCTCTGGATTGCTGTACTTTTGCCTTTTTGAACATTGTCAAACATGTTAGCTTCTTCCTTCTTACTGCTGAGTAATGCCCCGTTGTACAGTGGTGCCACAATTTATTAAACCAGTTTTCAGTTGAGGAGCATTTGTTCCTCTTTGGCTGTTACGAATAAGGCCAGTACAAGCGTTCCCGTACGGCTCCTCTCGTGGCCACGTTCATCTCCCCGGGGTAAGTGCCTCAGAGTGGAACTCTTGAGTCATATGTTAAGTGTATGTTTCACTTGATAAGAAGCTGCTGAACCCTCTTCCAAAGTGACCGCACCACTTTGTGTCCCCACCAGCGACATCTGGGGGTTCCAGGTACTCCAGGTCTTAGGGTGCTCACAGCCATTTTCACTGTGCCACACTCCCCGATCACTAGTGCCCCTGAGGATTTTTCATGGGTTCATTCACAACTCATATTATCTCTTTTGGACAAGTGTTCATTCAAATCATTTGCCATTTTCACTGAGTACTTCTTATTGAGATTGAGTTCCTCGTACGAGGGGAGCCCCCTCCCCTCAACTGGATTTATTTTTAAAAAATCGTGTGCTTATTCTGACATGTTTAAACTTCAGTTCCTGCAAAGGACCCTCCGTTTGATACACTGCACCTATCGGGATGCTTCCCCACTGCTCAGAACAGTTTTGGAACTCGTCGGTTTGGTGTCTTTCAGGGCTTCTGCTGTTTTTTTGTTTCACCTCTTCCACATGGGCAAAACATTTCCCTTTGCGGACATTTTTCATCTGGGAAAACAAAAAAAGGACATTTGGGGTGTGATCAGGTGAACAGGGGGGTGGGGCACGGGGGTCATGCCATTTTTGGTCAAAAACTGCTGAACACTCTGCGTGGTGTGGGCAGGTGCATTGTCCTGGGGGAAGAACAGTCATCTGTTTGCCACAATTCAGGATGTTTCTTCTGCAAAGTGTCACATGACCTCCCTGTTCCCACCCCCTGGTATGATCCCAGTTGGGCGTCGGCCTGGGCAGCCACTCTGCTGTGACTCCCACAGGATCTCTCTGGTCCCACAACCATGAGGCCTGCGGACAAGCGCCCAGCCTGACACCTGTCCACCACGGGGCCCCTCGGCGTTAGCCTGGTGTCCATGAAAGCTGAACATCACGTCCCCCAGTGGGACTCACTCTGATGTGGCCTCCCCTGGGCTGGTGGGGGAGGGGCCCAGGCGCCCCTCAGTTAGCTGCTTCCTGTGCACCTAACAAATCTGATGCATCACTGTGGTGGACTTGAAGTTACTATAAGTGTTTCAGTGCCACAGTCAGGTTCAACTAGAAGTCCCAACGCTATGTCAGCTGCTCGACTGTACCTTTTAAGCGGAATAGTGAGGCTAATAGGTCAAACTCCTGTAAACATTACAAGGCCATACATATAAAATACCAAACCATGTCAAATACCCAAAGCACACACTTCTCGACTCAAAAAATATGACTGCTTTGGGTCTTATAAACATGTAGATAGGTAGCTGCAGTCTTCTAAGGGTGGAAATAAGTCTGCCTTCTCAGGAGGCTGCAGTCTTAGCCTGTGCCTTTGGGACATTTCAGGAGGCAGCACAGTGACTGGAGGCCCCAACTGGGCATCGCACTGGGCAGCCCTGATGGGAAACACGGAACACTCCCGATAACTGGCCTGTCGGTGACTCTGTGAGGCAAACGTAGCCTGGGCACAAAGGGTACCACCTGGTGCCCTTGACAGAGAAGACTGCAGCCTACCCAAACCGGTGATTTCATGCGTGGGTTTTGGCATTGCTCTAGCAGACAGAACAGAGCATTTTCTCAAGTTCTTAGGACCCCACAGTGCTTTTGGCATCATAATGACACCCAGGCGATTTGGGCTGTCTTGCGTGGCTGCACTTGACCTTGTGGTCACAGTTTCCAAGGGCCCTGGGCATGTGCCCTCTGCCTGAAGCCACATTCTTCATTGGTTACTTCCCCACCAAGGAGGCCTCCGCCCCTCTCTCTGACCAGGAGTTAATAGAGGGGTTTCCTGAGAGTCACCTGGGAAACTGTGAAAATACAGATTCTGACGTGGAAATAAGAACTCAGATCCAGATTTATTTTACAATTCATAGTTGTGTTTTGGGGAACCAGTGGCCTAAAAGGCCCAATTTAGGCCTGACCTCTATCTGCACAGAACAACAGAAAACGGGTCAGCAGGGTGGCCCTGGAGCATCTACCTCTGCAAGAATTCTTCTTTGTTTGCCTGTTTGGTTTGTTATTTTCTGCAAGGATTCTTCTTTTCATCTGTTGAGCACTTACTATGTGCCCGGAGAATGACTTCACGGACCTGGTCTCATGTGGTGATCAGGGCCATGTTGTCAGCACTTTGGTTCTTAGTCCCAGTTTCCAGATGAGGAAACGGAAGCTTAGGGAGTTTAAACAAATAGATCGAGGTTGGCGCTGTGGCGGATGACTTGGAGTCTGGGTGCACGGCCACGCCTGCTCTCCGCAGCCCTGGGCCTGCCCAGCCATCGGCTGCCTCCCATGCCTGTGAGAGGTGATGTACTGGCCCATTTCAGGAGGGGTCCCTTGAATGCCTGTGGAATCCCTGGGGCCTGTTGCACCTGAGTTGATAGTTTTTATGCTACGATCTTTCTCAGGGCTTGCAATTGCTTCAGGGACTCTGGGTGGAAGACCAGAGGGTTATTGTTGAGTAGTTTGGTTTAAATCCAGTTGAGTCTGCTTTGCTCTGGGGCCCCGTAGGCTCAGGAGGTACAGGGAGCACTGTCGTCACTGTGGGCTTTGAGCTCAGGAAGTATAGGGAGTCCCACAAGGAATCAAGTTGAGCAGCAAGCAGCTGCTGTCCTCAGCCCACCCTCCACCCACCTCCTTGAAGTCCCAGAATGATGGACTCACTTGGTGTCTTCAGGGCCTGGAGGATTCAGGGAGCACCCAGGGTAACCAGAGATCCCCGTTTGTGACCCATCCCCGTGGCTCCCGCTGAGTTGGGCTTCCCTTCGCCTCCTCAGAACAGGTAATGGCCTGATGGGTGTGTGGTGCCTTCGTTCCTGCCTGAGCTCCTTGAAAGATTAATCACCCTTTTCTGTGAACTTGGTGCTTACTTGGCAGTAAGAGAAGGTGTCCCTCTTTCCATGTGAGTGCTCACAGGGGAAGGCGTTATTTGGTGAGGACAGAGGTGTCCTGGAGGCTGCAGAAAATGCTCGTCAGCTCAGGACTGGTTCAGCCTCCTTTACAGAGAAGGGCAACACATTCCATAGCTAGCAGTGCGGTTCTGGGGACCACGTGGGTGGACACAGAACAGGCCACCTATTGCCCCACAACTCAGGAATTAAGAGAGGTCCAAAATGTCAGCTAGAGAACATACCACTTGGATCCAAAGTCCCCATTGGGATTCCCGAATAACTCATGCCTCCCCACAAAAGAGCCTGAATTCGTGTGACCGTCAAGACAGAAAATGGGACATGTGAGAGAACACCACAAACACAACGAGCCACGTAAGGGAAGTCCCTAATTGTTCTTTTCCTTCTATCATTCTCTCACTCTTCACCTCCTCCTGTCCTCTTCTCAAATACTTCTAGAGACAAAAAAAAAAAAAGGAGTCGTGGTGCAAGGAACATGAAAACCAACTGTGCCCCTACTTCTTCCAACTTTCTCTCTGAGCAGAGGGGTTTGGCCTGAGTTGGGTAGGGCGGAGCGTAGAACCTTTAACTGTCTGAGAGACTGAAGTTCTGATTTAGATGGAACCAGGCTTTTAAATATCTATATGTGAAAAACTGTGGGGTCCAAGAGTGGGGAAGGAAGACCCCATCACCAAAGGCAATACTTGAGAAGCTAAAATGTTTTCTGATTATAGCCTACTAAACTGAAGAGACTCCACAAATAGTAAAAAATGTTGCCATCCTTCGAGGATTCAGCAATTAAATGCCCAGAGAAATGTACGAGCATTTAACTCCTCCCGGAGCTAAAATCAGAAGACCAGACCTGCCTACAATTGGGGAACAGAGACTCAATATACTTCCGAGAGGTTGAACAGCAGCATGCAAGGTGACAAGAGAATTTTTAGGACAAGAAAAAGCTTTTCTCCTCTGTTATCAGAAAATGCCATGGAGAAAAGCTTTCTCGATCTCTGAAACACTTCTTTGAGTCCACTATTGTGCTTTTGCATTGGCCGGTTGGGACACTAACATGCTCATTTGGCTCAGGTTGGTGACAACTACTATGCCCCACCTTGTGACACCTGTGCATGCCTTACAGTGTCCTTGCCAACCTCACAAATGCATCAGATTGGTGCCTTCAGCTCAGCGTCTCTGGGAAGGCTCCTACCTGTGCAAGGTGTTATGCAACGGCTCATTCACAGCACTTAGTAACCAGAAAGCACCCGGAGCAGCAGATGGCCCAGCGATGTGACGATCTGAGGCAGTTTCAATTTCCTGAGATGAAAGATCCCAGGTCTTCATCTGCTAACTACAAGGGACAAGGAGGGCAGGGATACTCACTTCTCCAGAAAACTAACAGGCACGGGTCAATGGAATCATTTTACCAACTACTACACATAAGCTTCCAGCTGGCACAAATGTATCTTTTGTGATTGGGTAGTTAGTGGCCACTTTAATCATGCCGTCTCTTCGGTAAGGAAGCGGGGGAAATTATGCCATTCAGAGTATGCATGGGCTTTGAGAACGTGGGCAGAGACCGTAAATACCGCACGTGCCTTCTTAATGTTTCTGTGGGCAGAGCTAAATCTGTTTAATGCGTTCCATGAAAAATGCTGAGTCAGAGGCCATATTTCATCCACAATTACTCTGAAACAGTCACAGGAGGACAGAAATGGTACACTGTGAAATGCAAATGGCGTTTTTAATTTGTGAACAGTAAATAAGAAGGAATCAGGGAAGGAATCAAAAAGGAGTAAGAAAATTCTTTCGGTTTCTGTCTTAAGTCTAACCTGCTCGGCAGCTGGAGGCAGCGTTTGCTGCCAGCCACGTACAGCACTGCTACTGGCATAATCTCCAGTAAGGCGGAGGCAAATGCACACCTAGGAATGTGACCCCTCCATTGGGATCTTGACTTTTTAAATAAAATAGTTACGCTAGGTTGTGTCCCATCATGAAAAGCAGTTCCCAAAGGTTTGCTTTTCAGTTTTGATGATTAGAAAATTAACCAGCCTCCAAAGTGTGTGATTAGAGGAAGCGGTTCACTGGTGGGGAGACAAGCGATCAGAGAAGAACCAGCTTCTCGAGGCCTCAGCGCTACGCCGCTCAGTTAAGCATCCCCTCTATTAGCCGGGATGTCACTGAGGGGAAATGCGGACGCACCCCGTTTGCCTGGGCAGGGGCCCTGGGGAGGAAGTCATTGCTGGTGGGGGTGCAGCTGCAGGTGGAGGGTGATTAACTTGAAAGATCAGATGCTTATTTCATCTGATAAAAATCATGAAATCACGAACCAACTTCCTGCAGGCTCCCGTAGACTCAGGAACCATGTATACCATTGTACCTAATGTCCCCGAAGACATTAAAATGGTGACAGCAACTTGCATTGTGAAGTCTGCAGAAGGAACAACTTACCAACTTGCAAAGGTTATTCGCATTTTATTCAGCCAATAGATGAGAGCCCGCATGTGAAATCAGTACAGGAAGTTTCAAAACAAAATCCAAATTTGGGAGAACCAAGGTTCTAACATGAGAAGTTTGCTACCAACTTTTCTGAAGAAGATTTTGCATTTGGCTGTTCTTTATTCACAGTGTGCTGACCACAGAGAAAATTTCTGAAAGGTTAGTATAAGTTATAAGGTGTACATGGAAGAGCACATTGACAAAGAACGATTTTTGAGGAATTAGAGAACATTTTGTCATGGAAAGTACTCATAAAGTGCCTGCAAAGAGGTGTTTGCTGGCTGGAGCTCCAGGAAACAGTAGCTGAAAATTCCAGCTTCTCATGTCTGGGAAGTTGCAAATGGCTGGAAAGCCTGGAGTCGCTTCCCCCCAGGGCAGGATAGGAGGTTTTACAACACAGAGTTGACTACCCCCATGTAGAAGGGTAATTCCACTTTGTTTTAGGCCATCAGCTTTAGTTACTACCAGTGTTCAGGTGACTTGCAGAGTCCCTGCTCTTCGAACGCCCAGACTCTCCTCTATGTCTCCTCTTGAGCATCTCAAAGATGCCTTCAACTCAGCATCTTCAAGACTGAAGTCATGGTGTCCTACACCTTTCCTGTCTGTCATTCCTCCTCCCACCACAGGGCCAGGGCCCTTGCTGCCCTTGGCTAGCCATGGGCTTTTCATGGGGTTAACACCTACTCCTCTTTTGGACCCCCACTCAAGTGTTGTTTCCTCAGAGAAACCTTTCCCAACTCCATAACTATAAATAGCTTTGAAGTCTCTGGTGTACACTGTCATATCTGTATGAAACTTCTTCATGTCACAGTTATAATTTTAGATTTATGTGCTTATGCCGTGATTTGTGTTTAATTCCCTATGAAACTGGCATGGTCTCTTGCACACACATACACACACACACACAAAATAAATGTTTGTTGAATGAATGAGAGACAGCTGATAAGAATGAACGGTACCACTTTGAGTCTGTGGTAAATGCCATGCTGAAGCTCATCTCTATATCTGGCTTCTGGAGTAGCCATGCAAGTGTGCATTCTGACCATGGGGAGGAGGCAGCATAACTGATAGAAGGCCCCTGCTGCTGGGCTCTGAAACCCTACGTATGTTTGCATCCAGGCCATGCCTCTCCCAGGCCCTTCTCGGCCAGTGACTTAGTGTGGCAGGGATTTCAAGGCAGCCCCATTCCTGGCACGTGCAGGGTTTCTCTGCTAAGGGGTGATGGCTGCAGGATCCCTGGTGGGCATTCCTAGATCCTTCCGTCTGTCCTTTACAAGGGTCAGACTGAATTGTGACCTCTGTCTCTGAGTTTTTGTCCCCCTCCCTGGGAAATACCTTGCACGTCCAAACACCACAGAGTGTGTTTCTCAGAAGATGGAGATAAACATGGCCTGACACAGATGTGCCTGGTGGGGAACAGAGATGTGCCGGCACCTATGGAAGAATCAGTGTTGAAGGCATTGTGCCTCGCTTCCTTCCAGTTTATATTTCTGACAATATTGATCCAATGCACCTAGTCAGTACCTCCCACTTCTCTACTGGGTGATATTGAATTATAGGGCATCGCCTTTGCACCCCAGGCAGAGCATGCGTAGCGCTGTGCACTTACATGAGATACTCAGTATGAAACACTTACCCTGCTACCCAGCCCACAGTCAGAGTCCAATAAATGTGAGCTGTCACTCTTGCCACCACCAGGATGACCATCGTCACCATTGCTCTTCTAACAGATTCTGCCCTTCTGCAAAGGGTGGAGTTGGGTGTGCCAAAGGGCTTGGCCTATGTTATTGTCTGGCCTCCAGACGAGAGTCTCTGATTATTTCTGCTGATGGACACAGCTGTACTATATGCCAGCCAACCTTAAGAACGCTGATTATTTTCTGCAGCAGCAGCTCTTTCATTCTATAGCTGATCAGATGCAAGTCCAGACCAGCAGCTTTCCCCGCCACACCATTTGCCAACCTGAGCTGACCAAAATTTCTGGCTTTATTAAGCAGATAATAGCAGTCTGGACACAGGGGGTGCAATTTGTTAGGATCCACCTTGGTATAGGACAGTTTTCCTGCGACTTGACCCTGACCTCTGAGGAATCATACACAGCTGTTGGAACATGAGGTCCCCATGGAACGTCCCCAAATGTGTCTCTTGGACTGTGTGGGAATGTTGCTCTGTAGCCACAATAACTCATCCTCGCTTCTAATTTTGTAACCTATTTTAGTCATGTCAGGGGAGAGATTGGAGCTTCTATAAAAATGCCCCGATGACCACTCTTTCAAGTGACAGCGTCTCAGGGGAGGTGCGGCGGCCCCTGCCTGTTTTCTGGCCCTCCTGCCTCTGTGTCCTGAGGCCTCCCCCTTTCAAAGGCCCTGGAAGTCGGCACTGGGCCTGAGCCACTGACTCAAGGGAAGACGTGCTTTCCGCCCTTGGCCTGCAGAACACCAAGGCGTGAATGGAACCTCTCCTTTCTGAAGTCCGAGGGGAGTGAACACATGCATAGGAACTTATTTGTCTAATTGAGAAGGTGGTGACCACAAGCATTCTGGAGGAGAAAGGTCACTAGGTGTGAAGTGCAAAGAGAAAAGGGTTTGTGGAAGAGAGTTTGCCCCTCCATTCGGACTAGTGTGCACAAGGGAGGGATCACATCTTTAAACCGTGAAGATGATTACCTGTGGGTGGTAGAAGAATGGGAGTTTACTTTCCTTTCTTCCAATTTTCTGTGTTTAACATACTAGTCTGGGAGATAGCTTTTATTTATTTATTTATTTTAAAAATTAGATTTATTGCAATGACATTGGTCAGCAAAATTACATGGGTTCCAGGCATACAGCTCTTCATTGTCTGTGTGCCTCATTGTGTGCTCACCACCCAGACTCAGCTTTCCTCCCATCACCGTGTATTCGACTCCCCCTCCTCTCTCACCCCCTCCCTCCTTGCCCTCAGGTAATCACCGAACCATTGTCTGTGTCCCATAATTTTGTTTTCTATTTTGATTGTTCATTTATTCCGTTCTTTAGATTCCATGTACAAGTGAGAACATACGGTATTTGTCTTTCTCAGTCTGACTTACCCGCTTAGCATGGTATCTTCTAGATCCATCCATGTTGTTGTAAATGGTAAGATTCCGTCCTTCTTTACAGGAGGTAGCTTTTTATAGATGAAGTGAGAGGACTTGGCAGTGGGCTGAAGCTGAGAGATGAACAGATAGTTTTCTCCTCTCAAGGGCTCTGAGAAGACACATTTGGGGTCAAGTATGGCCTCTCGGCCAGTACAACCTCCAGACTTGCTCTGTGGTCAATGACGTGTACATAGCATTTTTCCTTCAAATATCCTTAGAATTGTATTTTCACTGAGAAATAAAATTGAAATGCCAAAGAGGAGCAGCCAACGTACATGCATGAGTTTTAACTCAGGGTCTGTTGCTCAGGGGGTGAGAATATTTTACTTCTATTTTTTTTTCTTTAAATCACATTCATGTTAGTATCATGTAGACATAACAAATCTGTGCCAGTAATTCCACAAGTTTGTGTGTATGTTATTACAATATTCATTCATTAATTAGGACTAAGAGCATAAATAGGCTGACTAGGCGTCCTGTTTTAAATAGGATGGAAAACAATGGTCCTGTCCCATTTCAAATGGGACATCTGGTCAGCACTGACAACTTAAATTTAGCCAGTGAGACCAGGCTGATCAGACATACCATTTGCAGTAGAGGTTCAAATATTGCTCTCTTTTTTTATGTGAAATAAATTTTAGTTTCTAATGAAATAAACCTAACTCTTCTTGAAGTTTTGCAATCCACCTAAAGTACACTTTAAGGAAGGTTTTGCTTTCACACTTAAGCTTTCTAACATTTTATTCTGCATTTGTAAATTTGTGTACTGAACACGAGTTTTAGAATCTTGGAAGTCTTACAAACATGTGAAAACTTCAAGAGTTCTTAACTAAATCTTGTAGATATAATAAGCGAATCTTTTATGTGTGGATAGCACATGCTTTTACCAATGTTCCAAGTGATCTTACTAAAATTTCCACTTATGGTCACAATTACAGATCAGTGGGTGGATGATTCGGCTAAACATGTTGTTGGAATCACTAGGCTAGTTCATGCCCCTCCCAGGACCCACCTGTGCAGGTAAGGCCTTAAAAAATGTTACTATTACAGGATACATTTACCTCGGCCTCCCTAATTTAATTTTCCATTTCCACAGAGCTGATACACTTTCCTATTGAGGGAGCAGGGTGTCAATCAAGCTCTTTGGGGACACTCTAACCAGGCAGACTTTGAGAGGTTGTCGTTCTGGCTGACTGAAGATGAACATTGACCAGAGATCTGGGGGCTCTCTTGCTGCAGAGATCCAAGGCAATTTGTCCTAGGAAAGTAAAGGGAAAAGTAAAACTGAGCTCAGAAATCCAAACTCCAGCAATTCTCTCTTTCTCACATGATCATTTTTTTCTCCCTCCACTAGACATCTACCATCCACATTTAAAAATGTTATCTTAGCCATCGTCAAAGGAAAGAAGAACACTGTGGAAACCGTTTCCTCTACCCATCAGCTATTGCCTCCCACCTCTGTTCTTCTGCAGAAAACCCCCCGGAAACAATTGCTCCTACTTTCCATTTCCACGTCTTCTCTCCTGTCCTCGGCAGCCCACTCCAGTCAGGCGTCGGCCCTCACCGTTCCATTTAAACGCCTCTTGGCCGAAGTCGCCAATGTCCTCCCTGTTGCCAAACCCACGGAAGGAACCACTCTCGGGCCTTCCCTTGCTCTATTGGCAGCAAGTAGCAGAGCTGATGACTCTGCGCTCTAGAACACACTTCCTTCGCTTTGTTTGGGGGACACCACCAACTCATGGTTCTCATGGCACCTCACAAGTTGCTTTTTCTTAGTCTTCTTTAGCATTTCTCCAACTTCTCCTTACTCTTCTAATGTTGGCGTAGCGAGGTTCCAATCCTCGTCTTATGTTTACCTATATTCTCCGCCTGAGTGACACCCAGCATGCTGGCTTTCAGTACCACCGTCCATAGCCTAGCTATTCCCATGCATGTTTTTCTGATGACTCTCCAGACTGTGGATTCTTCGATCTACCCACATCTGTGGGACCTCCCCTAACCATGGGGTAACAGATAGCTATGCTAACAACTGAACTTCTAAATGTACCCCAAAGCCTATTCCACCCAATCCCTGCCATCTTGGTTGACTGTAACTCTATCCTGTCAGTTTGAAGAACAAAAACTATAGTCATCCTTGACTTTTCTCTTTCTTTCACACTCCATCCATAGCTGATCAGGAAATCAGGTTAGCTTTATCTTCAAAATATATTCTAGAATTTCTTTCTCTCTACTGCCTTTGCTACCACCCTATGCCAAGCCATTGTGTAGCCTCTTACTTATCTCCCAGTTTCTACCTTTGTCCCCTTACATTTAGAAAGATGGACCCTACTATTAATACAATACAACTGACAAGGGCTTCTGGGAAAATATCCAGTGATGTAATAGTTCTCGCTATATTGACAGTGGCTGGATGTTTTCTCCGGACAGCCCTTGTATAGCAATGGCTCCTCGTTTCACTTAGAATAAAGTCATTGCACAGACTCACTGGGATTTATGTGATCATCTCTAACCTCTCCACCTATGTGACCCCATTTCTCACATATCTCAGGTACCTTGGCTCCCGGGACAGACCCCGGGAACTTCCAGAAGCCCGAGTCCTTCCCTCAACCTTTCGTTAGGGTAGATGACAGCTCCCTAGGTGTCCACGGGGTAAACTCCCTCCAGGTCACTGTTACTGTCTCTCTTTCTCAATGACCGTCCTATTTAATACCATGGCCTGACTTTACCATGATCTCCACCCTGCCCCTGGCTCTACTTCTCCTGCCTCCCACAGCACTTGCCTTCTGCTCTACCACACAACTGTCTACAGGTCTTAGCTGTGCAGATTTGCAGGCAAGCTCCATGACAGCAGAATATTTGTTCCCACTGTTCACTGAAGGGTCTTAAGCACCTGTAACAGTACAGTGACATGGCACTTAAAAATGTTTGCTTATTAATGAATTAATTCTAAAGGCAGAATATTGGACACAATTTGGCTTCTAAAAATTTTAAATTTCTGTGGTAAATTGAAAATAAAAGGACCAAAAGCAACCTGGCAGAACAAATAAAGGGCCAATTGCTCTTCAATACACAAAGAATTCTTACAAATCAATAAGAAAAAAGCAAACAACCCAGTGATAACATGGGAAATAAGAGGGGTGTCATAGAAAAGGAATATAAATAGCCAATGAATTAATAAAACTATGCTCAAGCTCACTCATAACTTAAAAAATATAGAAAATAATCCAATTACATATATTACCTGTGTCTTGAGGAGAAAAAAATTTTAGGAGACTAAGGATCTCATGGATGAAACCGATCAGTGTAACATAAGTGTACCTCAATGTTTAAGGAAATGTAAAAAATAGTAGAAGTTACTAAGAAAACTGGCCCACAAGACAGCTACTGCGGATAGCGATGGGGGGAGCCTCAGAGTCAGTGCTGGAAGGCAGAGGATGTGCTGTGGGGTGAAGGTGCCCACAAAGGTAGTGGCATGCCAACGACAGGCAGGGGTGTGAAAAGAGGGGTGGCACATGGGGAGAGAACTGGAGAACCAGAAGCTCGACCTGAGGAGTTTCCAGAGAACGGACACAGAGAGGGCAGGAAGTGCAAGCTGTAAAAGAAAGGCGAACAGGTGTAGATGGTCTTCTCTTCCTGTTCACTTGATCAGCTGGGTGTTTAGGCCAACTTTCTGCTCACAATTTCAAATGATGGGTAACATTGTAAAAGAAATGTAGAGCTGACAAGAGACGAATGAATTACGAGGTCTCATTCTAGGCAAAGGCAGGGACCGGAAGAGGTCGGCACTGATTCTACACGCTCTGAGAGTTTGTGCCGAAACCCAGCGGTGGAGCTTAGGTTTTGACTGTCTTACAGGATGTAGGGTACAGCGATCAAAAGTCAGGGCAGTAAGGCCGACTCTCCCAAAAGGCAATTTCCTCGGGTAACAGTGCCCTGAAACCTGGACAATGCCAGCCCACCCTGAGGTGACTGCCAGAAAAGTTGTCCTGAATCAGAGGACTGGGGTAGGGGTGCTGGGTGCAAATCGTTTTCTCAAGAAACTGAAGGCCGCAGGTAACTAACCACAGGGGGCTCAAAATTTGCATTATCTTTGCAGTTCTCAAACCTTAAGCTGAGTTTAGGTAAAACTGGTCCCTCACAGTGAGTGCCCAGTGGTGGCCGGCAGCAGAGGCCCTGGGGATGGAAGTGCTGCACATCCGGGGCTCTGACGCACATGCACAATTTCTACAGGTGATGAGTCCAGGTAAGCCCACAGGAGACAGAGCACCATGAGGAAGGGTGAGTGGGGCCAGGGGGAGGGGAGATTAAAGTTAACCCCAGCAGGAAAAAATGCATAAAACCTTCAGAAAATGTTTGTGAGATGTTCTTTTAACAATCAGGTCAGCAAGTATTTAAAAGTTTTCTAAAACCCAGAGCTGATAGAAGCAGCCTTCTCAGACAATGCAAATGGGTGACACTTCTGGAGGGTGACAACATGAAAACAAATTTAACCTCTACATCTGTTTGACTCAAAAAGTCACTGGTGGAAATGTAACCTCATGTCTACAGGATAAATACACAGAGATATTTAGTGCAATGTCGTTTACCATTTTTTGGTACTTAAAAGACTTAATGAATCAGAAATACTTAAGTCCATTATAGTATACCCATGGATTGCAATTCTCTGTAGCCATCACATTGGGGAGGGTAGACCCATATATATTCTTCCAGAGAGTTCTCTAGGACATGAAACCAAAATGCAAATAGGTTAATTCTATTTTAAAAAAGGATATGCATAGATATTCAGTATTAGGGCTGTTTGGAAAAACTCCAGCCATAAATGCCTCTATTTTTCATGTGACATGGCTGGATACTTGCCGGACAGCCTTTGTATATCTATTTAGGAACATACACATGCATGTATATGCACGTATATTTGCATACAGTTTTTCTAGAAGGACACATAAAAGTGCTATCAGTCCTATATTCCATGAAACATAGATGATGGTAGAGGGCAGATAACTTTTGTTTTAATTTTTATATCTACACACAAATCTTTACTGTTTATTCATATTTTAATAAATTTAAATAATTGCAATGTTAAAGAAGAAATGCAGAAGGAACCCTTCCTAATACATATGAGGGCTATCAGGAAAAATTCAGCCACTGTCAATATAATGAGAATGGTTACATGGCTAGATATTTTCCAGACAGCCTTTGTATGGTACATTTCTTTGTGTCAAGCATCTTAGATGCTGAGAACACACCAACAGACAAAGTAATCATGGTACCTGTCCAAGTAGATCTTCCATTCTATTTGAACAAATTGCATAAAATTGTGGTGAAGAAGGATTCATCATTATGGCTCAGCAAATAGATGCTTTTAAAGTATACAGAAAGTTTGTTTCCTAGATGTAAATATTCCCTGCATTCTCTCATGCTCATCATGCCTATGATAAGATTATGTTCATCAGACATCAAATATTAGGAACATACTATCTCTAAAGTTCGAACCTTCGGCAGTCTAAGCATATGCATTTCTATCATACAGATGAATGAGACACAGCATCCCTTGCGACAACCTGCTTGCCATATGACCCTCTCCTGATCTTGGCAGTGAGCTTGGCATCCACATCAAGACTAATCAAGGGGATGAGCAGACAATGATGTTAGGGTCTACTGTTTAGTCATATCCTTAGGGTCTCATTTTTAGCCGGCCTCCATCTGGATATCCAAATTGGACCAGTTACTTGGCTTTCTGTAATTATTTATGGAAAGTCCTGCAAATTATACAGTTAAACTTCTATTTTTTTAGGACCAATCATACAAGAGTCCATTGACGAGATCATGTCATTGACATGGATAGTTTTAAACTAAAGATTCCAAGGCTCAGGGTGGTGGTGGGGAGTGAACTGCTGTGTTTAAGATCGCACTGTTAGATGCAGGTAGACCAGGTGTCCCAACTCCCAGCCCACTGTTTCTCCTGCAGCTGCTCCCTGTGGAATCAGGTGAGGTTTGTATTTACCACTAATCACATTCCCTTTTCCCCATGATCTCCTTAGGGGCGTTTGCCACACATTACACCCTTTCTGTGGGTGTGGAATTCTCTTCTAGTTTTTGAATTAGTCTTTGCAAAACATAATTATTCTCATTCTCTCTTTCTTTTATTGTGCAGGATCCAGACATGTTAACAGGTGCAGACCAAAGTGCTCAGTGGGAATAGAACAAGTCATTTTGTTGTCTAAATACCTCTCAGATTTGCGATGTGGATTAGAGTCCACTGGGTAAGCTAAGTTGCTTTGAGAGCTAGAAAATCCTGGACAAATATCTTGATTAACAGGAAAATGACAGGGAAGAAAAAGCCCTGAAGTTGGAGTTCCTCTCTTTGTTGATTATAACGAATCAGCAAAGCTGCCTATTTCTTTCCTGATGTTTTACTATGTAGAACATGTTCAATAATATATATTTACACATATTTTAATACTATATATTGAATGTTAGCATATATTTAATAACAATAATGAAAAATGAAATTTGCAGAGAAGTGCTAAAGCTGGCATTTTTTCCTGACCTTAGATTCTGATCTGAATACATAAGTTTTGAATGTAAATACAAGAAGCAGTTTTAAAGGCATCATTTTATTCACAGACGTAGGTTTAAGTAGTTTCAGGGCCAACAAAACAGACAGTGAAGGGTTATTGCTACAAATTGAGCCGATTAAAATGTTTATTGCTCCACTAACACAGGCCTTGTCTCTTCATTTCATCTCTTCTGGTATGATTATGACAAGCCTAAGTATCTTGGGTGGAAGAGAATGAAAAACAAAAAAGAAGGAAGTCATACCTGCACGGTTAGCCCTAAGGATCAATGCTATTAATAGGCCCTAAGTTGTTTGCTGAGCACTTAGGTAGCTTGGCAGATAGATAGTCAAGTCTCTGGAGATGGGAAGTTAAATACAGTACAGCAAATGGTTCAGTATGAGGCCATCATGGTGACATAGTAGGTATTGTTCGGACCCTCAATTCTCTATCTTGTTTTCTCTCCCATGATGCAGCAAAATCAGTACTAGGTTGGAGAATTAGAGAAGGAAGTTAGAAAAGAAGCACTACCTTGTAAGACTTAAATTTTTTCCCCCCTTAAAGTGAGAAGAACAGATAAATGAGCCCAGGTGCGCAACTCCATGATCGTCAGCAACCACACTTGATCTCTGTCGTCTGCCAACACGCTCTCATTCTCCAGTTCCCTATCTTAATGATGGCCAGAAAGCAAATAAAAGCCGTGAGGTTGCGGCTGCGAAGTACCAGATGTGCTAGGTCACTGAAAAGAACTAATGAGGAACTGCAATACATAATTCACAGGATTGTAAATGACCGACCTAAAGATTATAAGCATCAAAAAAAAAATACTGAGTTTTCTGCATGTGAATGTTACGATAACTCAAGTTCCCATGTATCCGGAAGGCCCTCTGAATGCTCATTACATTCTTCAGAGGAAGGCAGAGCAGTGCTTTTGGGTAACCAATGACTAAATCTGGCCTCCTGCCCTCTCACTGGTCCAAGGAAGCGGCAGGAGGGAAAAGGAATGCAGCAAGACTCTTACGCCCTAGACGGTTTTGGATGACAGCAGGGACCCAGTCTGTGCGAGAAAACCGAGAAAACCGTCCCTTCCCAGAAAATTGAATCAGAGAATGGAGGCAGGGCTGCAGTGGCCTGGCCTGTTAGTCAGGAGACGATGGCTCAGCTGGGTACTGGCTGGTCTGTGACTTATCCCCGGAAGCCGAGGTTGGGATGATATCTTTGCTCTTCAGCCGCCCTGGCTAGGGTGCCAAAGAGAGGGGACAGAAACGCAGGTCAGTGCTAGTTCACCTGTGGTAAAAATTTCAGACTTTCAGACTTAGGCGTGCAAACGTTCCATTTACTTATGCTTGTTAACATACAGGTTCCTGGGCCCCATGTCCAGTGTGATAATGCTTACGGCTGCATAACAAGCTATCACAGAGTTGAGGACTTAACACAACCATTTTTGGTTTGTCACTGTTTTGGAGGTCAGGAATTCAGAAAGGGCTCAGGGAGGACCTCCTCCACTAGAAGGGCTCCTGGTTGGAATCGAGAGTTGACTGAGAAATGGCCTCATGTTGTCTGGTAAATGGCCAAGTTTCTAATGTATTTTCAACTCCAATAAGTGGCTAAGAGTGTTGTAATATTTAGTGTAGCCACTCAAAGAAGAAAAAACAAGGTATGACTAATAGAGAGGGGTATGGAATAATTACTCTAAAAGTCAAGAAAGAAGAGAAAAAGTAGCACCACTGCACCATGGCATGCCACGAAGTAAGGCTGCACCTAAACTCACATGGATGAGTGTCAGTAGTTACGTTAAAAGTGAGCAGAATAAACACTCCAGTCTGGAGACAAGATTGTCAGATTGAAGTTTTAAAACACCAGTTCTATGTTGCTTACAGAAGTATGCTTTAAATACAAAGATACAAAAAGACTGAAAGTCAAAGGATTGCGAAAAATAGACCACGGAATTTAGAAAGAGCTATGCCCGAATACCAGTGTTATGGTGATACCAATTACAAAGCAGACTTGAAGGGAAGAAGTATTAGTGGAGATAAAGAGAGGCATTTAAGGATCATAAAGGAGTCTAGGAAACTATAAAAGTTCAAGATTTTTAGGCACCTAATACAACAGTCCCAAAATAGTGAGCCAAACTGACAGAACGAAAAGAGAAATTAAAAAAAAAAGTGCACCCATGATGGAGATTTTAACACATCTCTATTAATGCCTAATAGGACAACAATCCCCAAATGAGTGAAGTATAAAATATTTAAGTAACACAATTAACCAATAGATCTAATTGTCCTATAGAAAACATTGCTCTAAAAACTGCAGAATATACATTATTTTAAAGCACATGCCAGATATGTACCAAAATTGACCATATACTGGGCCATAAAGCAAAGATCAACACATTTCAGAGGACGAGAAGCTCCAGTGTGTTTTCTCTGACGACCAAAGAATTAAACCGGAAATCTACAGTACAGACCACGAGGAAGTCCCTGTGCGTTTGGGGAGTCCAGCTGTGCCCTCCTCCACCAATGGGTAAAACGAGAAATGATTCTAATGAATTTTAAGAAGTACTTGGAGTTAAATAATAAAAACAGCATCTTTGTTCTTTTCATTACAACCCCTTTCTCCCGATGTTGTCACTTTGCCTTCACTGAATTCCTCTGGCTGCTCACGGAGTCTCTGTCCCCACGGCCAGCTCTCTCTTTTCTAACTTTGTTGATGTTTATTGGGAGATTTACTTCCCGCTTTATCACTTCTAGTTTGTTTGCTGTGCTTTCACCGTTGCTGACGGGTTTCCTCTTTTAAATGCTGATTTTTGTGCAATGCCACATGGGTTTATCACTGGAAGGCAAGGAGGCAGCCCAGAGACATGCTTTGCTATCTGTGCCTGAACTGAGTAACCTGTGCTCAGTGACGCGTCACCCCAGACTTTGAGAAAGCAACACAATCGCTCACTGACCATGCTGCACACCTATGATTACATCACATTGATATGGGCCAAACAGAGCAGCCATCCCCCAACTTCACTGTAGACTCCTTTTCCTTGTTCTTTAGCTCTCAGTTTCACCTTTTTCCTAGTCCAAAGTCTTAATCGCTCTCCTTATCAATTTTCTCTGGCTCCTCACCCCAAGCAACAGACTTTCCATCCTGAAACCACCTAATGATAAGGGCTTTAAAACCTATTTCTCTGATCAATGCCTTTAAACTACTAATCAAATTAATTTCTCCTCATCTAGGAACCATCAGGATACTAGTGGTGCCCCAACAAGGCTGCCAGCCCATCTCAACCAAAGGAGTCAACATGGTGGATCTCGAGACCCCTTCCCCTTTAGATCAGATAGGGTGAGAGCTCCGTGGGTCCCCAATAGGTAGGGACAACGACCATCTTCAGCAGGAAGCAGATACAGAATGTGAGCTCTCCAGCCCCTCGGCTTCCCATGGAGATTTGTGGGGATCACGTCTCTCAAGAGAAAGGTGGATAGGGTAGGGGAAATCTCGGGACCCCTCCCATGAGACTCTCCGGCTGGAATAGTCACCGCCTTGATACCACCCTCTCACTAGCAATCCCTGCCCCAGGCCAGGCAGCCACAGGAGGAATTCCAGGCAAATACAGGGAAGTCAGAGGGCACAAGAAGCCCACCGGCTTGGGCCAGTTCCTAACGCCTGCGCAGTGAGAGTTACCTGAACCTCATTATACCATCATTGTAATATCACACATATGCCCAGAAGTTCATTAATATCATTGTAACAGACTGAACTCTGGGAAAGGGCATGCACAGTCAGAAGGCGTTATGTAATAAGCCCCTTGTCAATCAGACTTGTCAATCAAAAGGCCTCACGCCCACAGGTGTAACCCTGAAGACCTAGAAGAGGATAAAAGCCCCAAAGCCTCGTTCATCGGGGCTCCTGAGCCACTCTCCTGGCTCGAGCCCGCTCCTACCTCTCTGGAGTGTACTTTCCCTTCAATAAACTATCTCTTTGTTTCACCTCTATACTTTGGTGTGTGTCTTGTTCAATTCTTTGCTCGAGATACCCAGAACCTGGACATCGTGTCGACAAGGACACCCCATTTTCTGGTAACGACATCACACCACTGAAGATCTAACAGCAAACTTTTCATGTTAGACAGTTACTGCCAGTGAATACGCCAGGGTAAACGGAACTCGAACCATGCTGTTGGGGAACTTGTGTTATTTAACTAAACCCTGGTGACTAAAATAGTGCATATTGGAACCACACAGAGCCAACACTGCCTGAAATTAGAAAATTTCCCTGCTGTGTCCTTGTGTGATTTAACCCTACCAGGCTGTACGGTAATTACTCACCTACACCTCTGTCCCTCTGCCACACTGTGTCCACACACCTTGCACAGATCAGGCTCATATCCAAGGCCAGTAAACACTTACCGAGTGAACCATGCGAGATCCGGACATCCACTTCAGTATCCTCACAAAGAGAATGAACTGCAGGTGACTTCTCATGCCCCGTTATATTTTCAGTCAATACCGCACAGTATGTGGAAATAGCAATACCATTCGGAGTATCAGTATTTGCCAACAGGTTTTTATTAAGTACCAACGAAGGGTCAGACATTTTGCAGTTGAGAATCAGGGACACACACACGGTGTGTCCCTCGGGAGCTCACGGACCGCTACGCTGCCTTCGGCTCTAGCATGGCATTGGTTCCTACTCATGTCGTTAGCAGTCGGGTCCCCCTGCTGTGCCCTCTCAGTGAGCCACCGGCTCAGCCTTTGCCGAATCAATGTGGGGTGAAACTCTTCCCACCAGGCATGGGGACGTTTTGCAGGGCATGAAGCTGCTGTTTGTTACATTATATTGTAATATTTATGGCCTTGACCACAACTGCGATCACGGACAGCTGTGTGTGGCCTTTCTAATTGAAGGTCATTGGCAGCGCGGGAAAGGCGGATCCCGACAATCATGCCGCTCTCGACTGTGCTGCTCTTGTCTCCTCAAATGCTTTCCCCTAAGGTGCCTTCTGTCCCTGTCACCCATCAGGCCCACTTACTCTTCGCGGCTCAGACCCCTGATCCTCCAGCCCGGGTTGAGGAGCTCCTTGGATGTCCTCACACACTTTTCCTTCCTAGCACGCGTCCAAACTCCCACCCCCAGGAGGTGCTCAGCGCCTGGTCCGCAGAGGAGCTACTCAACACACACAGCTGAAGCAAAGGGCTCGTTGTGGTTAAGCCAGGTTTCAGGCGCAGGAATGTGACAAAAGAGAAACTGTTCTGTGACTGTCAGCTTTACTTCCCGACCTGCCTACCACTTAGCCAGGGCGGATAGAACTGGTGTCTCCAAGGTTTTGCGATGACGTCACTTTTGGCCTTTATCCCTCGGCCTTGCCTCTTCCCCTCTGCTCAGGAGGGCATACTGTGTCAGGTCAGGAAGATGGATCTGGATCCCCTTGCCGAAAAGGCTGCTCTGCCCTGGGGCACACACCTGCTCCCTCTGTCCCTGCCAGCCCTGTGAGCTGAGCTCATTAGGCATGCTGTCCTTCCCAGGGACACTGGGACGAAGCCTCCAGCTCCGTGTGCCTCCCTCTCTGTTCTCCAGCCAACGGCAAGTATTCCGGAGGCACATACTGTGTGCACAGTACGGGCAGTGGGTTGCACCTGTTATTAAACCAGCAGTCCGTATCTGTATCTGATTGCTCAACAAACCCTGTTGATTTAAATTCCCAAACACTTTCCCAATCAACCCACTTTATTTTTTTGTCTTCATCACCATCCCCCAAGATCAAGCCACCATCTTTCTTTGCCTTTGTCACCTTAATGGTGTCCCAGCTTCCACTCTGGCCCTTTCTAGCTGTTCTCACTGAAGTTAAAGTGATACGTGCAAGTTGTAAATCGAATCCTCTTGTCTCTCCCCAGCCCCCAACACTTGCTCAAAGCCCTACATGTTCTGGCTCCTGCCCCTTCTTAGGCTTTAACTTGTGCCCCATGTACCCTGACCCTCTATGCTCCAGTCACTGGCCTTCTTCATGTTTCCTGAGGGAGCTATGACGCCGTTCACCTCAGGGCCTTTGCACATGTTGACCCTACTGTGGCTAACACTGCCGCCTCTGTCCCTGGCTTTCTGCCAGGCAGTTATCATTTCAGCTCTCCTCAGTACATACAACCAGGTCTGTTTGTCTCTAACAACCAGTGCTATTGTCACCACACTTTGTTTCCTCACAGTGAAGAAACAGGACCTCGTGGGGCTGCAGGCTAGTTCACAACCTAGGATTAATACACACATTTCCAGAGACAACACACAGATGACCAACAGGTAGGTGAAAAGGTGATTTCCCTAATCATCAGGGAAATGCCAATCAAAACCACAGTGAGACATCACCTCACACCTGTTAGAATGGCTTTATCAAAAAGACAAGAAATAAAAAACACATGTAGACGAGGATGTGGAGAAAAGAGAACCCTCGTGCAATGTTGGTGGGGATGTAAATTGGTGCAGCCACTACAGGAAATAATATGGAGGCTCCTCAAAAACTTAAAAATAGAACTACCATATGGTCCAGCAATTCCACCTGGATATACTGGGTGCCAAAAAATGTACACACTTTTTAAGAGATGTTATCTATACGTTACTTTTCGAAGTTGAATTGAATTACAATAGCAATGTGTACCATGAGATTCATTCAAAAGATGGCATTAATCAAATAATACTAGTGTCACCATGCCATAGGCAGGACGGTCAAAGAAAATGGCGGAAACACGGTTGTCATTTGAGGAGCGCAAGACCATTTGCCAGGACAATGGATAGGACAAAGAGGTGTGGTTGAGTTTTCCCCATGTTGTCGTGACTTAACACCCCTTGACTTCTACCTATGAGCGACCTTAAGGGATGTGGTGTCCTGTAGAAAACCAGCTGCACTGGTGGTACTAGGGAAGAAATGGAAACGGCATGTGCAGCCATACAAGTGGACACTTTGGTCTTCGTGGCTCAAGCATAGTTTTCTGTAATCAGAGGTGTCTGGATGCGGATGGTCACCACTCTGAGCACACTGGTAATTACAGAAGTCAAATGTGACTTGTATTCACCTTTTGTTATCGGTATATATATATTGAGTATTACAATTATAATACAGTTTTTTCCTTTCTTAAAATGTGCATACTGTTTTTGGCACCCTCAGTGTATATAATATGTAGCTGAAGGAAATGAAATGAGTATTTTTGAAGGGATACCTGTACCTCATGTTCACTGCAGCATTGTTTATAGTGGTCAAGATCTGGGAACAACCTAAGTGTCCTTCCACACACACAATCACCCACACAACCACACACACGAACACACACACAATCACCCACACAACCACACACACGAACACTACTCAGCCCTGAGAAAGACGGACATCTGCCATTTGCAACACTATGGATGGAACTTGAGGGCACTTGCAATAGGTCAGACACAGAAAGACAAGTACTGTTTTATATGTGGAATCTAAAAACCCTAACTCGCAGGAACAGAGTAGAGTGGTGGTCAGCCGGGGCCAGAGGTCAGAGGATCTGCAAATGAGGTTTAAGGGCACAAACTCACCCACGTCTCAGAGAGAAGTAGGGCCTGGAGATCTAACGCCCAGCACAGTGACCACCGTCAACAATGCTGTGTTCTTAACATCAAAGTTTCTAAGAGAGTAGATCTTAACTATTTTCAACACAAAAAAGAAATAATAGGCACATGATACGAAGAAGGTGCTAGCTAACGGTGCTGTAGTAACCGCACCGAAATGCACAAATGCATCGAACCAACATGCTGTATACGTTAAACATACACAATGCTATGTGTCACTTCTGTCACTCTTGGAAAGAAACTGAGGACATGCCCTTCCCCAGACCTGCCCGTGGGCTCCCCTGAGAACAGCAGCGAGTCCCCTAGCCCCTCCCTTCCCCCCCTCCAGCACCTTCCTGGGCACCCTGGGATCGTGGCTGATCGGGGGTGTCATGAAAAACACAGCAGACTGGGTGTCAAGCCAGGTGGGTGCAGGCACCAGCAGACGGGGTCCGAGGTCGTGTCACCTAAGCATGTTCGCAGGTGTCCACACATATTCACGTATGTTCAGGTGACATGACCTTGCTCAGTGTGTCTGGTTGGGTCCTCCGAGAGGCAGATGCCAAGGCAGAGTGGGGTATGCGAGAGGCTTATGGGGGAAATGCCTGTGACGGCGAAAGGACAAGGGGCAGGGTGACGCCTGTGAAAGGGGAGGCAGGTAGGGGGTTGCATTGGGTTCCAGTAACGTTTAGGCTAGGCTAAAGGGGTGTCCTTGAGCCAAGTCCCTTGGTGGCCTGGGGGGATGGGCCCCCAATAGCATCATCTCCTGGCTTGGTCGCTGGTTGGCTAAGCTTTCAGTGGTGACTGTTGAGAATGTGAGGACGGCCCTTGAGAAATGAGTGTCATTTGGATCGGCAAAGAGAAAAGAGGACATTTCAGGCAAGAAGGAGCCATGTCAGACATAGCTCCGATTAGTAGGACTGAGCAAGATACAGTCCAGGGATGGCGGGAGTAGGACCAGGTGGCAAAAATGTCAGGAGGAGGTTGTTAGCAGGGCCTGGAGGCCCTGCAGCTTGTGATGTGCCTCCCACGGCCAAGTTCTCAGGGATGCAGATGGAAGAGAGACAGGACATTTGGCCAGCCAGGGTTCCGGGGGGCCAGAAGGGGGCTCTGCTGAGGGGAGCCTCGCCCTCCACTCCACGTACTGGCTAGCGGTTGTTAGACAGACAACCCAGAAGTTCTCACAGAAGAGAAGCTGTCCCATGCAATCTCTTCATGACCCACCTCAGGTTTGTCAGGCGAGGATTTCAGCAGGAAGAGAGAGAGAGAGAGAGAGAGAGAGAGAATGGGAAAGGAATGAAGACCCCTGAGGCCGCAAGGACAGTAAAGGAAGGCCGATGTGGCAACTCTCAGGGCCAAGGGACAGGCTGTGCGGAGATGGAGGGGCAGCAGGAAACCAGCAGGGCAGCGGCTAGGCTGAGCTGTCCCCGGGGGTGACCACTGAGCATGGGGGCTGGGACAGGACGGGTGCCCTGGCCTTAAGGACGTACATGAAGATACCTGATAGCTATTGATAAATCCAGTGACTCCTAGATGTGAGAGGGAGAGAGGGAGAGGGGAAGGGGG
>PVJL010005347.1:0-110278 GCA_004026885.1 Lyroderma lyra
CCAATGCCACCGCTCTGGGGGGCACGGCAGGCGGCAGGGACACCAATGCCACCGCTCTGGGGGGCGCGGCAGGAACACCAATGCCACTGCTCTGGGGGGCATGGCAGGCGGCAGGGACACCAATGCCACCGCTCTGGGGGGCACGGCAGGCGGCAGGGACACCAATGCCACCGCTCTGGGGGGCGCGGCAGGAACACCAATGCCACTGCTCTGGGGGGCATGGCAGGCGGCAGGGACACCAATGCCACCGCTCTGGGGGGCGCGGCAGGCAGCAGGGTCACCAATGCCACTGCTCAATGGGGGGCATGGCAGGAGCTGAAGACAGAAGCGGGGGGCTGTGTGCACGGGAAGGAGGAGCCACACTGACTACTGTTGTTTTCAGGGGGTGCCCATACCACTGACAGGTATTCACAGCGGTGGCCACAAAAGAGTGCGGCGCAGCGGACAAAGCAACAGAGAAGGTACGAGAAGGTGTGGCGTCCAGGGCTGGGTCTACTGGTGACGAGGATGGGACGCGAAGCCAGTCAGTGGTCTGGCTCCACCGGAGCTCTCTACCCTCCGGAAGCCACTGCAGTGAGGGCTGGCTCATGCACGAATCGTCTTTCCCGGGTTTGGGGGGCAGGGAGACAACCACAAGTATCCGAAAGGACGAGAAAACAATGCCGGATGTCCTCACGGACACCCCCGCGCTGTTTTCCCGACGGTCTCCGGGCCCTGACCCCACGGCGTCGCCTTTCGTAGCGAGCACGACCTCTGTGCGGTCCCATCGGCGCACCACGGCCCTTTCGACGGCGCAGCTGCTGGGAGCCCCGGGAAGCGGCCCTCGGGCGCAGGCGACACGGGAAGCTGGCACTGGAACCAGCCGTGACCGTGTCAGGCTCCCAGCTGCAGCAGAGACGCCTGCGGTGGAAGGCGCGCAGCCAGTAAGCCACAACGGTAAGGGGACCCCCCACGCCCCGTGTGCGCAGAGGAGACCGGGGCTCTGCTCTGTGTGTGTGGGTGCTGCCGGGCAAGGGGGGCTTGTACGTGCGGGTTACAGCTGTTCTGGGCAACAGCCTCGCCCCTTCCCCCGGGGGGCCTGTGACAGAGCCGACCCCTTTCTGGCGCAGGGAGCCCCGAATGTGCAGGCCCAGCGGGACTACTGAGAACAGCAAACTGACACGCGAAGGATCTACGGTTTGCTCCCCCTCCAGGGCCTCTCAGAAATCCCCAGCGCACGGGCTCTGAGGGCGCAGCCGGCGGTAGGGGGCTGCACAGACCCTGCGCCAGCCCCGGGCCCACCCGCGCGGCCTCAGGAAGCCCCCTCCCTGCTCACTAAGGACCCTCCGCCCAGCGCACGGGCTCTGAGGGCGCAGCCGGCGGTAGAGGGCTGCACAGACCCTGCGCCAGCCCCAGGCCCACCTGCGCGGCCTCAGGAAGCCCCCTCCCTGCTCACTAAGGACCCTCCGCCCAGCACACAGGCTCTGAGGGCACAGCAGATGGCAGGGGGCTGCAGAGACCCTGTGCCAGCCCCGGGCCCACCCGTGCGGCCTCAGGAAGCCCCCTCCCTGCTCACTAAGGACCCTCCGCCCAGCGCACGCGGCTGTGGCTGAGGAGCAACGTTCTGAGCGCCCCGCCCTCGGTTCCCCGTGGACCCCCGTGGACCCCCGTGGACGGATGGAAGGACTGCGCTTGGCCAGATCTCAAACACCGGTCTGAGGGACGCGGGCACCAGAACTGTCACACGAGAACAGCTGACTTCAGGGCCTGCTCTCAGCCCTGCCGATTAGAATTCCAGAAATCCTTTGGGTCAGGACCACCCCAGGCCACCCTGACACCCAGCAGAGCTGGCGGACCACCAGGCACAACGAATTCGGGTCCCTCTGGGCTGTCACCAGGCTCCGTCTGAGTCCGTACGTACCGAGGCTCTCACCCCAGGAGCTCACAGAGGTCACGGGAGCTGTACCTTGAACTCGTTCTCTTTGTCTTTCGTGCCTTTGTGAAACGGCCGGTCGTAGCGGAATTTCCAGATGTGATTCACTTTGTAGAAGCTCTTGATGTTGTCCGGGACGCCCTCTCTCTGCAGGACCTCCTGGCTCTCGGGGATGGGGGTCACGGCGTAAATCTGCAAATCTGGGAGCCAAGAGTCAAGGAGGAAGCCCAGCTTGGCCGAGGGCATGGAGGGCTGGCTTGGCGGGGAGGAGAGGGTGGGTGACACTCCGGAGTTCCTGTCGGGGCTGAGGTCATTTCACAAATCCCCAAGGAAGTGCCCAGACCCTGGCTCACGGCAAACTGCTTCTCAAAGGCGGGCCCTGAGTTAGCTTTGGGTAGGTGATTCTGAAAAAAGCAGAAGTTTGAAACTTCTGTGACTCATGGATTTGTTTATCACTGATTTCTCCTGTTTTAGGTGGGGAGGGTGGGAATGGTTTGGGTCGTAGGTGTGCAGATCTATAGCCCATGCATGGCCCTTTTTAAATTTATGGGTTGTTTTTTTTTTTTTTTTTGAATAAGTGACGTGACTACTCGCTCCTGTTGCATTTGAAATGGCCTCTGTAATTACCACGGGGAGTTCCTGCTCTCTTTAAGATCCTCAGTTTCTCGGGAAGAGACAGCAGGACCCGGAAAGGGGTGTGGGGTGAACTCGCTTTGTCTCTCAGCCTCTGGGACTCCAGCTGAGCTGTTCACATTTAGACGGTGGGAATGCCAATTATATAGGTAAGCAATTATAAGAGGGTGCCTTGGCGAAGAGCTCCCAAGAGATGCCAGGGTACCCTTCTCTTCCTTTTGTCATTCCAGAATAAATATGTCAGGGGAAACCGGGGTGAATGACATGAGCCCGTAAACACAAGGCTATTATGTCCTTGAACGAAAGGAGTTTGCACAGGACACATCAGAGGGAAATCACTCTGAGGGAAATCACTAAGAAGAGCTTTAAAAGCAGGGTGCAGACACAGAAAAAGTTTTAAATTGAAAGGGGGAAAAAAAGGAACAGAATCTTGAAGAGATTTCTTTTCAGCCGACATCCTGATAATAAAGGGAACCATTCCGTTCAGAGGAGCAAAGCTAAAATGAGACGATGAGAAAGGGGGGGATGGGGTGATGAGAAAGGCAGCAACTGGGAAGGCGGCCGAGCGGCCGAGCGGGGCTGTGGGCAGCGGCGGCCGGCGTGGATACACTGAGCTTCCGCCTGGAAGATGGTCTCGTCGGGCTGGTTGGCGTGCTGCATGGCGATGGCGTGGGGAAACTCACTCAGCATTCTCTGCTGGAAGGCCTCCAGCCTCTCGTAGTCATGCCCTCGGCACACGAACTCCTTGTTCTGGGGGTGAAGCAACGGAAGGAATTAGGACGATCTGGCGAGCGCGTGAATGACAGAGAGGAACCGCCCCCCACACTGCAGTGCTCCCCGTCAGCAGACTGCAACCACCCGAGCCGCCGGACCAGTGCCCGGGCACGAAGCCCGCGGGGCAAGGACCACGCGCTGCGCTCCCCGCGGCTGTCAGAAACGCCCAGCAGCACGCCTCCCGCTGCCCGGCTCCCTGCCTGAGACGCAGAGAGGCACCACCCGACTCGCAAAGGAGGACAAAGCAGCCGTGTTCGCTCCTGACGTTACCGAGCACGTCGGTCAGAGATGATTCTCATAAACCGGACACCACGCAGGTGGAGAGTCTCACCGGGGCAGGAAAAGGAAGTAAATGCAATCCCTACAAAGGCATTTTATTGCCTTCTTTTCACAAAGGCCCAGAGGTCAGCCTTAACACTTTCATGAACTTGACCCTTCTACAGACGGGAAGACCGGGCCCGCCACGCTCTCACTGTCACAGCGCTGGCCCAGGGAGTGCCCTGGCCGTAATCACTCAGCTTGGCCAAGGTGGAGGGGTTCCAGGGGCTTGCTAGGTATTGGACATAGTTCTGTCTTTCTGTCTCGTTTGACAGTAGACCCAAACTCTCCTGGGGCTGGACTGCCTCTCATCAGGTGAGGATGGTCAAGGCTGCCCCTGAGCTAGATGAGAGCTGGAAAGGGGGGCAGGTTTCCCGAAAGCACCTTCAGGCTGAGTGAGACACAAAGGAACTCCTTCTGACCGTTTCATGGTAACAAAACTGCAACTCTTGAGTGTAGTCACTACTAGGCACGCTGCACAGATCCTACGCATTCAACCCAAAAAAGGAAATACACACAATCTAACCAGTAGCGTACAGGGCTCACAATTCCCATCCTTGACCTCAGCCGCCCTCCGCAGAGAGATGCCTCTTCAGAGACGTCAGATGCATGCTAACCTCTGTCAACAAAGAACTCATTTTCCACGAGGGTGAAAGAACAACGTAGGTCATACAGTTACAGAAGTCCAGTCATGTATTTGGGCTTTAAAAACGATCTCGAAATCGATCGAATAATAAAAGGAACATTTCCGTGGTGACACCTGTTCTAAATCGGAGTACAGACTGGGATCGGAAGGCTGCAGTGCCCGCAGAGTCCGACAGAGGGCCACCCTTCCCTTCCGTTTCGGAAGAAATGCCTTTTTTTATTTTTCAAGGACTGATGTCGAGATTGGTTTATTCTAATTGGCTTTTTAGCAAAATTTATTTTATTAAGTGTGGTTTTCTAATTTGCTAAATTGTTTTTAAATTTATGGCTCTGAAACTACCTCATTAAAAAAAATTCTTACACTTCTAATGAACAATAATTGCACATGCCAGCTAGATGGCCAGGGTACCGTGCAGTGCACCTGCTAGCTGAGCTCAGACTCTGATCAGGGCTACGCTGACTCCCGTGGGCCCCTTCCTCCATAAAAATTTTATAAGTCATATCGTATGACTGATTGGGTATAAAGACGAATGTATCAATATTCTCTGAGGCATGCTATACAATGTAATATACAAAAACTTTTTTAACCTAAAAGTTCACTTTTTCCTTCTGATTTTTAAAAGCAATTAAAACAAGAATTGTGGGCCATCTGCAAACACTGCACCTACTGTGCATCATGTACCCGAGTCCAATACTGAAGAAAATGTAATCTTCATTTGCATGATTTTGAGCCAACAGAGGAAGTGGGTCTGCTTGTAGTGGGGTCACGTGGGGTCTCCTGTGGGGTCTCCAGCTGCCGCAGCCCCGGATGCCCCTCCCCCACTCACAGCAGGGCTCAAGGCTGGGCACCCTCTACAGGGGACTGCTGATGGCAGCCCGGTCCCAGTGCATCCCCTTTGAAAGCTCAGCCTTTCAAATTCGGCCAGTGTCCCACGTGTGCCGGTGTTTCCAACCGAGCTCCAAGCTCTTCTCCATCTAAGTGAGATTTGTGACCATGCACACCATTCTGGGGGTTCTCTTTTAACCCCAGTGTCGGCGTGGCACCTAAATGCATGGTCACTTCGATCGATTAACTACAACATCAACCTGTCATTCAGGTGTCTGCTCCGTGTGACACTAACATGAATCTCTGCCTGTGGTGTTGGGGTATTTTGGAAGATAGACCTGACTGCACCTGAAGGAAAGATGGGATAAAACCTCTGATTCGGGGACATAAAACATTAAACTCCTTGAGCTTTTGGGTACAAAGACCTTTCTGAAAGGCAGGCAAGTTAATAACGATTAAATAAACAATTAAGTCGCATCTCTCTCCTCTCCCTTCTCCTGCAAGTACCCCCAACCTGTATCTATTCATCCATGCTGATAGTCAAAGCACGATCTAAGGCGCCACAAATACCACCGTGTTTGTACACTGAGATTCTTTAAAGACTGTAATGGACTGACTGAATTTCAAAAGCGATCCCGGCCACATCTCCTTAGTCGCCTGGGGAGGTACATTTCCTCTCCGGACCAATGTTTTCAGAGTAGATGTTACAGTGAAGTGTTTGGTACATACCAAGCGTCTAAGATGCCACTTGTCACCGTGTGAGAAATGGGAAGAATGCAGTCCAATGTTTTATTATCCGGTAGGTACCTCAGAACATCTGGAATTTTCCCTCGGCATTGAGTTTATACTAGCAATAAACTCAATCTTGTCGCTGAGTGACATTTACCTTTCCACGCGGTCATCAACCAGGCCAAACAACACTCTTCCCACGGTTCTGGAGGTAGATTTCCACATGATATGACACTGTATTGTCTCTACAGTCTGCGGCCCCCACCCCTGCCAGGCCCTGTCCTTTTCCGTCATGCTAACTCTGAAAACGGCAGACTGCCTAGGACAGCGACCATCGTCACATGAAGGAAACAACTGTGATTGCCCAAGAGGGCTCATCAATTACAGTACCTTAGGAAGAAAAATCAAAAGATGGTTTGGTATCTTGGGAAATTATTCAAAACAAGGCATTCCAGGTAAGTATGGTGTTTTCAAACTAAGAATCGAAAAGAACATCTCATGGTGTTGTCACTTGACTTAAAAGGGTACGACGTCATTCGCTAGCTTCGTTTCTTTGCTTGGGATATCTATATTGGAAGTGCGAAAGCAAATAGGTACGTTACTTACTCTTAAGAAAAACGGAAATTTTTTGCCGTAAAATCCAACTCTAAAGAACTCTGGTTCAAGACGCTGCTGGTCCATAATTTTGTCATACAGAGAGGCCTCCATCATCTAGGAAAGCACAGGAGAAAGTCACATCACTTCACCTCATCTTCCAACTCTACCGATTCATAGGAGAGGACATGCCTTCTACGTAAAGGAGAACTTCATTTTGGTTCAGGTTGCAGAAAAGAAGCCTTGACTCCCTTTCTCTGCTGTAAGGCGGGGGCCAGCCACCTTATTCTGTAAGTGGCCAGGGAGTAAGTATTTTAGGCAGGCTACTGCTGACCCCTGTTTAAAGGACGCAATGTGTCACTTCATGTTCTCACCAGAGATGATTTCTATGCACAGGGTCCATGGAGGAAAGTTTTACTTCATTGGGAGGAAGCTATTAACATGACCTATCAGGAGCAAAACCTTTCTGGAGAATTCTAGTACCAGCTGTACTCACCTGTGGGTGCGCTCCTCCTGGGCCATGGTCATTGAGGCTATTTGGGAGGTGAAAATGTGTGCAGGGGGGACGGGGATAAGCTGAGAAACCAGACCAAAGGCGGCCCAGTGCCAAGTGCTGCCTGGGCAGAGTGCTCTAACATGTATCTTTGGCGGTGGTGGGACGAGAAAGCACATAAAGCTCCGCTTTCCTGTTCATACTGCCTTCCCAGGGAAAGACTGACGATGGACTTGAACCCTCCCCGCTCCCCCGCCCCCAGTAACAGCGCCCGGAAGAGCAGTTGGCGTGAGGTGTGATGCTGAGCTTTATGAAGATCTTGGTGACTATGGCACCCAAGGGGTTTCGCGGATAAACACTGTAACCTCGCTTCCGTGACAGGGACAGGATGCCAAGAGAAGCACAGCGACGTGTTTATGCAAAGCTGCAGGGCCTGCCAGGGCTGGCCTGATGGGCGGGGGGCGGGTTTTCCTCCTTGGTTTTCACGCTGGAGACCTGTGGGGGTGCACGAACACACAGGCCGCGGGCCGGGTCACGTGCGGTGGGAGGGCCTGTCCGAGCCGTGCAAGGTTTCCGGCACCGTCTCCCCAACGGCTACCTCCAAACCAAAAGGCAAACGTCCCCTCTTTTTTCCTTTTCATCCGTAGAAACTGATGATCCTATTTTAGAAACCCTGAATGACTTAAGGATTAGACGGTGACACAAAATGGTCACTACTCTAAAGAGTAAGGACATGGGGGACACAAGGAACCTGCCCGAACCTGAGAGAAGGAAGGGGCAAAACCTTTGGTTCCGAGACACAGGATATTAACCCTTCATGTGCTGAAAAAAGTTTTTTCCCTTTCGTCCCAGTGCTGAGTATTTTGTGCAAAATTTGGGCCAAAATATGAATTTCACAAGGGATAAATTCCAGTTGTAGTTTATGTTAGTTTCTTCCTAAGCACCCTACAAATGAACCGAGGGCAGCTGAGTGACAAATAAAACCTGCAGAAAACATGTAGGGGCACCCAGCCAGCTCTACAGGTGACTTTGGTCGACAGCCATCCCAAACAGGTTCACGGCCTGCAGCTGCCGGCGCCTAGGACCTGGTTCTGGTTTAGCAAATACGGATTCACTTCTGAAGCCAAAGAAAGGTGTCACCCACGGAATGCAGCCCCGAAGCATTTAGAAAGGGGCCAGTCTGCCATTTCTGGTGCTGTGCTGCGCAGACCACGGGGTAAGAGAGGTGTGTCATCACGAGATCTGCGGGAGGTGGGGGGTTCCCCCAACAGTGTGGCCACGGCCCCCCCGAACCCGGAAGCCTGAAGGCCGGCGGAGACGGGGTATCTCCGGCGTGGCGGTCAGCACAGGTTGAAGGCTCACTTTGGTGCCCTCATTGACAGCTCAGTGGAGAGCAACTGAGTATCTCTCTGCGGAGCCAGAAAGCTTCAGAGGAAAGAGCTGTCTCAGAACAGCCTGTCCTACAAGACAGACGAGGACGACCACCGGGCGGGTTTCGCAGAAGCCCCCGGGGAGCTCAGCAGCTCAGGCGGCCCCGCCGGCCCCGGGCGCAGCCTCACCCTCATCTTGCTCAGGTTCCTGTAGTCGTAGTAACTCTCGTACTGGTCCGCGATCTTCCGGCACAAGATGATGCCATTCTCCCAACACTGGGGACAAGGGAGGAAAGTGCATGGTGAGACCCCACGGCCTTTGCGCCCTTCCACCCAAAGGCCAGGCGGGGGCTGCCCCCAGGTCACCCGCCCTCACCGCTTCTCCTCTCCACCCTGCCTTTAACAACATCACTGCGACTCGGGGCATGACAACAGCGTGCAAGGAGCACGCCAACTACAAAGGCCCACGGGAAGCTGAGAGTGACAACCCAGCAGCACGGCCAGGCACACGGGTGCAGAAAGCACCTCTCCCGGCACCGTGTCACAATCATCCCCTGCGAGAACAGCCAAGCGGGTGAGGAAACCGCCCTCCGTGCTGATGGGGGGCGACGGCTGAGCCCGAGGCCCAGCTAGCCACGGAGGGCACGCGGCTGTGCCTGCTCGGCTCCACGGCACCTGTAATGCAGCCGGGACTCTCAGCAGAGACGTAAACCCCCCTGGACCCAGCAAACTTCCGCGAGGGCCAGGCGGTGAGGACGGTGGGCCCCGTGGGCCGCCCAGTCTTGGTCACAGCTGCTCGCCTGTTGCAGCGCCAAAGCGGCCCAGACCAGGATACGCCTGGCAGTGCTCCCATAGGACTGTACTCCACGAGCAGCGACACGTGCATCTTGTGTCGTTGTCACAGCAGATGCCCTTCGTCTGAGCGCTTCCGACCGTCTAAAAACGCACGAGCGATCTCAGAGCGCGAGCGGTACGGGCAGAGGGCGGGCAGCCGCCTGCCCCACGGCCACAGTGTACGACCCGACTCGGCACAGACGCCCGGTGGGGGGGGCAGCAGGTACAGCCCGATCTGTAAGGGCGTACCGCCCGGGAGGACAGGCGACCACACGAGGGCACGAGGGCACTGATTTCCTTGCTAGTCACCTAATGGTATGGCGGTGCAGCTGGATAGATGTTCAAGGAGGGAGGGACAGGGCAACTCCCCTGCATTAACTTTTTAGGGGTACCCCATTACGTCTGGCATAAGAATGACGGCCCCTCGCTGTATATTAAGTTTCTATTTGACTTGGGCAATTTGGACGGTACCTTCACTCTAAGGCACGTGTCACCAAACCAGCCAAGCGTTCACATCAGATGACGATGGTCAGGGTCTCGTGTGTTTTCAGGGGTACAGCAAGCTCTCGAAGCGGGCGGGGCTGACGGGGGACACGTGCCGAACTGCGTTACTGGGCCAGAGGGTTTTCGGGACCCAGGGCAGCTCGACGGGCCCGAAGCGACGCCGCACACGTCTTTAAACAAGTTCGGTGCCGTCTGTCCCACCTGAGAAGTGGCACTGGGCGGACCGCACGCCCACGCGGGCGATGAGTGAGGGGATAAACGGCTTTTCAGGGAAGAAACCAGGGGCTTCAAGACCTTTAGAGCAACATTTCTCGAAGTGCGGCCCGCGGTTCACGCACAGGCGTGTCCTGGCGTCCTCGTTACAACAGGGGACCCCTGTCCCAGGCCCGACCTGCTGACATGACGTCTGGGGGCGGGGCTAGGAAACCTGCATCGTGACCTGGGGTGTCTCTAATGCACATTGGAGGCCCTGCGTGGGGAGGTGGGCACCGAGGACCAGAGGGAAAGGAGACGTGACACCAACAACAGCCCGCGGACTGAGGCCACCTACTTTGCCTCTGTCGAAGTTCTGGATGATGGCCAGGTGCAGGTGCTCCTTCCGCTGCCACTCCGTCTGCATGGGGTAGGTCAGGAACTCCCGCAGGGGCCGGTCCGACCACTCCAGCAGCTCGTCGTACAACAGCAGCGTGTACGCGGCCTCTGAAAGGCAGGGGGCAGGGCAGGGATGGCGACAGGACCCCGCACGGCCTCCATTCACACTTTCTCCCTCTGTCCTCTCCCTCCTCGCCTTTTTCTGTCTCCCACAATGCCCACATCCTACTGGCATAACGAAAACGCTGAAGGATGCATGCTGCCGCTGGTTCAGAGCCACAGGGACACAGGCCTCGCTTTGTGCAGGAGGCTGACTGGTGACTCCCTGGAAGTGGACGATGGCATCTTGCAAAGGGGCGTAGGAAACCAAATTGGGCGCTAAAACTTCTGGGTTACAACAGGCTGAGAGGCTTGCCAAGGGGGCTGGGGGGAAAGGGTCAGGGTACCCCAGGATCCAGGAGGGGCAGGGAGGGGCTGAAGGCAGAGCAGATACAGAAAGGGCAGCAGCAGAGCGGGGGTTAGAGAGCGCAGACGTGCTGGGTGAGAAGTCGGGGGGAGAGACAGGGGGACACATCTGCTGTGGCCTGTGCGACAAGGATCCCCTGGGTGGCCCCCCAAGTCTTCAGCAGTGGCTGCCGAACTCATTACATGGTTGGTATTTCCTGGGGAAACCTGTAAAGGGGTGATTTTTCTGTACACACACGTGGCACTGGTGCCCTCTGGGCTCACACACACTCGACACGTCGTGTGTTTAGCAGGTCCCCTCTCTCCCTGAACCATGCACGTGGCCCAACAGGTCAAGAAAGGGAACCAGGATTCACTGCCATGGATGAAGGACTGTAGTCCTTTCCCCTCCAACACTGTAGCAGCCAGCTCATTCATTAAACTGGAGGAAGTGGACAGACCTGTACGTTATTAATCCATTGAAGTGCCATTCCCATACACCTCTCAAAAGATAGAACAGTAGCTTTTAACACATTATCAATAAATGGGGATTCCTGTTCTTCATTTATTCGCCCGAGGGGTAACCCCAGAGAGGGGCTGGAGCAGCGTGCTGACCGCAGGGCTAGCGCGTGGCCCTCGGTGTGAGACGCAGCTGGCGGGGGCAGGCTGGGTCCCTTTCCCGGCCGCCTGCCCCTTGTGTGGGGGGCCTGGGACGCGGGCTCCGGCCGGCACTCCCTGCGCTGCCTTGGGTGAGCTCGGCCTGGCTCCGCCGTCCCTCCTCCCGCCCCGTGCCGTCAGCACACGGGCACCAGCGTGGTCCTCCTTCAGCCCGATGGGCTTCTCGCTCCTCCTTCCCCGCCACCCCCTCCCCGCCCCCCAACCCCGTGTTTAAAACGAGCCAATGCCTGTCAGTAGGGACCAGAATACATTTCAGTTTCCCAGAGTGACACTGAAGGCTGGCCGTGATCCGGTCCCTACCGCCCTCTCCACTGACCGCTGTCCCTCCCCAGGGCACAGGTAAGGAGCCACCCCCTTCTAAGGAGCCCCCGACCCCGTCATCAGCACTGATGAATGAAACCGATGTGACCTGACTCGGAGGCAGAAAGGGACAGTGGCACCCTCTGTGCACAGGCCCTGGCCACCTCGCTCCGCGGAGACCGCACGCCAGTCGGCCTGGGCCGCTAAAGGCTGTCGGGTGGCCTGTGGACGCGGACGCAGGCCGAACCGACACGAGGCAGGGTGCTGGGGAAAACCACTCCGAGGGACAAGCGTGGCGGTGACAACCCGACCCTCAGATCCGGGCCGGACAGTCCTCTCTGTGGCCTCCTCAGACGCCTTCCTGAGCCTCCACGCCCCAACGCCCTTCTGGGAAAGGCCGCGCGGTGTCTCTGTGCTCCGCCGCCTGGACCACAGGCAGTTCCCCTCACGTCCGGGGACCCCAGCCTGTCCTGCCAGCCTGTCCCCCGGCTGCCCAGTAACCCCTCCTCCTTCCGAAGGACTCAGCTCAACAACTGTCACCTTCACCACATTTTTTTTGCGTCGCCCCCGCACCTGAGCACTCAGAACACCCTGGACACGGATCATTTTACATGAAAAAGGTGAGGACAGAGGGACGTGTTTCCTTGGCCGAAGCCTGTGGCTGCTCACAGGGAGTGAAGGTCAAGTTCACAGAGACAGAAAGGAGCACAGCGGCTGCCAGGGCCTGGGGGTGGGGCCGAGGAGCTGGGAAGTCATCGTTTCCGAGGCAGAGGGTTTCAGTTTGGGAAGAGGACAATGAATGTTCTGGAGATAGATGGTGGTCGCCCCAAAATCTGAATGTCCTTAATGCCACCGACCTTAAAAACGGTTAAGACGGTAGATTTTATACAATGTACATTTTGCCACAATAAAAAAAAAGAGAACACGGCACTGAAGGGTTGCCAGTCCCCAAGCTGCTTTCTAATCAGGGCTGCCCTCGGGTGGTCCAGGGCGGCTGGAAGGTTGGGGGAGCGGGGCGTCCCCGGAGAAGTGTGGGCCACCACGTCGGCCCTGGCCGGCCATCAGAGGAAGCTGACAAATGACTGAGCGGTGACGCAGGGACGGTGTGAGCACAAATCACACCCGATTCCGAACCGGGTTCAAGAACATGATGGCGGCCGTCTGGGTAAAGGGTGCGTGCGAAGGGGGCCCAGAGCGTCGTCACCAAATGGAGGGCTGTGCCTCACAGCGACCACCGGGCAGGGTTGGGGACACGCGTTTCACCGTCATAGTTGTGTAGTTACTCTTCCGCATCTTTAGAAGGCAAAATTCAAGAGGGAAGAATGCATCACCTCCAACATTTCCAACGGACAGTCTCTTAGAAAGCGTTTCTGATTTTCAACAAAAGGCATCGCCACATAGTGGACTCTGGGTCACCCCATTCCATCATCCTGAGGGGTGACGGTGAGGACCCCAAGGTGACAACAGAAGCAATAACATCGGAGAAGAGTGGAGATGAATCAGGAACGGAGACCCTGTCACACAAGGCAGCAGAGGGGTTACGCCATTTAAACAGAATCCTATAAAGATAGAAACGTGTCTGCATCAATCTCACCTTCTCCGAGGCCACGATGGGCAAAGGCTGTTTCTTACCACACCAGGGAGCATTAAAGCCACAAACGGAAGAAACAAGGTTTCCCATTTCCAGAACGTAATTCCATGAGTTCGGACAAAACTCTAACTGCTGCACATCCTGAGCCGGTCCTCGGCGACTTCTCTGGTTCTTTTTTTAGGGGCTTTAAATAAAGGAGGCCTACCTGACTTTCTGCGCCACAGATGTAAACGGAGGTTCCCCTGGCTCTCAAATTTGGCTACTAACGACTTAAAAATGACCCTTTACTCTCAGACAACGCAACCAGCTCAAAAATCTTAGTCTATTTAATCAAAGCTGTCAGCACATCTGTGCGATGAGATACGGGGACTTCCTCGGTGATTAAGGAGTCACCGATATGGAAGGAGAAAAAGCTCGCCCTCCAGGTGTTGAATGGTAATTGAGTGTACTCATTAGTGATGCATTTATTTAAATCACATGCTGCCAGGCACTATTCTAAGAACTGAGAAGACTAGAAAGAAGAAAACATCTCTCTCCTCAAGGAATTCACCCTTTAATGGGAGATCTGTCTGTCTGTCTGTCTACGCACGCACGCACGTGCACACACACGTATCTTATACAACTATCAATAAAAACAGTGTGATAAGTGCTTTAATGGACATCTGAAATATTGAAATGGGAAAAGAACTAGAAATATCCACTCTGCCCATGAAAGGTGGGTCCCGATGGCGCGTGAAGTGGGTGAGGGACAGAGAAGGAAGAAGCCTCAGGACGGTGAAGACTTCACAGAAAAGATGATAAAGAAGTTGGTCCCAAAGGATGAAAGGAAGGGATGGAGACCACGTGGCCAGGTGAGGCTGAACACGCAGGTGTGGGCTCAGTCACGGCGGACCTTGAACGAAGAGCGTAAACTTGATTTTGTTGTAGAAGAACATGACCTGACCATAGAGTTCTATCCAGAGACCGGGCTGACAAAATTTTCTGCAAAGCTCAGATCGTAAATGATTTCGGCTTGCAGGCCATGTGGGCTTTGTGGTCACAAATCAATTCTGCGCCTGCAGACAACGTGCACAGCAGTGGGTCTGGCTGAGTTCTAACAAAACGCTCTGCACAGAATCAGGTGGCTGGTCTGCAGGTTGGAGTTCGCTGACTGTTCAAGTTCAGTGACAGTTAAGAAGTCCAGATGGGAGATGAGAAAGGCCCAACTGAGGCAGAGAATGTGGGAACAATGGAAGAAAATGATCGTGAGAGATTTTTAGGAAGCAAAACCAACAGGACATCGTGAATGATTCCTAAGGGAGGTTAAGAGACAGATCTCCAGGCTGAGGGGACAGTAATGCTATTAATGGATGGGGTGAAACTATAGCTGCAGACACACTTCAATCCTGGGAACCCACATGACTTTGCAGAAAGGGTTCCTTTGCTTTTTTAAAGCTGAGGGAGTGGCCACAACTCAGGAGTTCCTTGGAAGAAGAGTGTGGCAAAAGACCCAGACTTGTGGACCCCAGATCCCGTTCTGCTAAGACGCGGTGAGCATGGCCCGCCCCATCTTTCCCAGTGACTGCAACGAAGACCGCTAGACACAGTGGCAACTCTGAAAGGTAAACAAGAGTAGGAAAATCATACCCAAAGAACGGCCACGGAGTGGTGAGGCTCTGTTTTCAGCTTTTGCCTCTCAGCTTTCCTGGCTTAGACTAACTACCGGGCACCCTGGAACTCCAAATGCGGATAGCAAAACTCCTCTAGTCAGGGGACAGGGAGGAGGGCCTGCTGTGGGACAGGGCACGGTGACTTTTCCAGCCCACTCTGAGACCTGGGAACGAAACTACAAACCTGCAGTGGTGACTTGGGGATAATCAAAGTGGCCGTGGTCACGTCCACAGCTTCTCATGTTCTCTGTGTGGCTCCCAGGACGGCCGGCTGCAGGGAGTGTAGTGTGGTATGGAGGGGACCAAGCCTTGGCTTGGAGTGTTTGGGCTTTGATCAAGCCAGACGCCTAGAAAAAGAATCCCCTAGGAGACAAGGAGAGTGAGGAGAATCACAGCGAGAAGCGGGTGGAGAAAGGGCTTCCAAAATTCTGTTCACGACGTCCCGGGCTCACTCCGAAGCCTGCACACGTATAGAACAGACCAGAATCAACAACCACCGTCACCAAGATTCGGGGAAATGAGCTGTGATACAGATCCCTGTCTGGGTCCCAGACGTCTCCCGGGTGACACACAGGCACAAAAGACAACAGTGCTGCAAAGCCTCTGGGAAGTAGACTGGCATTAGGGTCACAACCTTCACCAGGAGGTTCTGGACTTGAGTTTTACAACAAACTGCAATGACTGTCTGCTAGACTTGAAAAAAGTCAACGTTCTCCAGGAAATTTTAACGGAATCCAGAGTCTCATAAGATAATATTCAAAATGTCCAGGATGCAATCCAAAATCACTCGACAGTCAAAGAAGCAGGAAAACAAAACAATTCTCACAGGGAAAGGCAATTAACAGCTGCCAACCCTACGATGGTTCAGAGGTTGGAACTGCAGATTAATAACCTCAAGCAGCTCATATAACCATGCTTCTCCAAGTGAAGTGAACAACTGGAATAAACAGAAAGACACAGGTTTCCTGCAAAGAAACTGAAGTTTAAAAACCAAAACCAAAACAGCCAAATGAAAATTTTAGAATTAAATAACGCAATAACAAAAATAAAAAATTCACTGGAAGGACTCAATAGCTGCATAGCAATGACACAGCAGAGTCAATGGACTTGAAAATGGATCAATAGAACTCATCTAATCTGAACGACAGAGAGAAGAAATTGTGTGTGGGGGTGGGGGTGGGGGGTAATGGACAGAGCCCCAGGAACTTGAGGAAGGACACCAGAAGGCCTAACATTCATCCTTGGAGTCCCGAAAGAGAAGAGAAAGATTTGTGAAGGAAATACTTCACAAATTTGGTAAAAGGAAATAAGCTTCTAGATTCAAGAAGCTCAGCAAACCCAAACAGGGTAAATTTCAAGAAAACCATGCCCACATGTATCATAATCAAACTGCTGCGAACCCAAGGGAAAATCTTGAAAGCACCGGGGCAAACGACATACGCAAGAAAACAACGTAAATGACTCCAGATCTCTCGCCAGGAACCCTGGTGGCCAGACAAGGGAACATTTTAAAAGTACAGCAAGCGACGACGGAACTGTCCACCCAGAATTCCAGACCCAGCCAGCACGTGCTTCAGGGACGAAGGTGAAATAAAGACATTTCTCGAATGAAAAACAAAATGAAGAGGATGCTTCAGCACTGGATCGGCTTTATAAGAAATACTAGAACAAGTTCTTTAGGTTGAGTGGAAAAAACGATCAGAGGGAAATGGGAACGTCATGAATGAAGAAAAAGCAATACAAGCGGTAAATATCTGAGTAAATATAATAGACTTTTTTTATCCTCCTAAGTTCTTGCAAAACTATGACATTGTCTGATGGGGTTTTCAATGTCGGTGACAACTACACATCAAGCGGTAGGATAAAAGGAGCTCTGTGGTTGCAAAGTTCCCACATTTAACTCTAAAGGAGGCTGTGAAAAGTAAAGTATATATCTTGTAACCCCAAAAGCAACCTCTAAAAAACGATGCAGAGAGACGTAGTAAAAAAGCCAATGTACAAATTAGCATGGGATACATAGACACAGAAATAAATCCAATTCAAAGTAAATTTCTTTTTCTTTTCAGAGGCTGTTCTTTATCTGACACGGAGATTCAAAAACAGAGAATCAGCACCAAAAGACAGCTCAATCACAGAATAAATTTTAAAGTAGCCACGCTCGGGCCCTCGGCCCGCACTATGGGGAGCGGAGGAGCCCCGTGTTTACGAACCAGGGGCCAGCCCCTTCCCCGCCCTGAGCCCAAAGACAGGCTTACCTGTGAAGTTCTGTGCTTTGAGGTGCAGGTCGTAGAGTTTGTGAATGTACCGTATGTACATCTCCTCCTTGTTCAGCTCGGTCTTATAGAAGTTCTGTTTAAAAAAAAAGAAGAAGAAAAGAAAAACAAGTGTGAAAGTGTCCCCAATACCAGGCCTGCCAAGAGCTGCCATGTGTTCTGCGGAACTTGCAGGATGTGAATCAAGAGAACCGATGCATCTTTTTTTCATGTAAATGTCATTAAAAACATTAAGTAAGGAGGCCCAGTGACATATTTTTAACTCAACACTGTGTGTCATATACGACCTAGAAAGGACTGGTTACGCCAGAAACTTTTGTGGGACATGATTAGCACCGATTCACATTTGTTTTGTAACTTCCTATTATTTTTTTGTTAGTTTAATTGCCAATGGACAATTAGCTTATTCGACCTAAAAACAGTAAAATATGTAATAGACTACCCGTTCATTAAATTTAATCAGTGATAGTCAAAGGATAGTTTCTTTAATCTCAAGTTTTAACCACAGTTTTGCTCTAAAGGAAAGGTCCCTTAAGACACTCGTGTATGTAAGCGTGAGTGAAGCCTACGGAATGCATTACTTTCTGTACCCTGAAGAACCCTGTGAAAATGCGTAAATGAAAACGCTCTTTATTATGAGGGTGTAATTTGGATGTCTCACTTGTGCTGGAGTTTAAATGTTTCTAGTTTATCTGCAAACCAGATAAGTAAAAAGAGATTCGGTTTCAAATGATTATTATAGAGGCATGCTTACTGAAAACATTTTATTTATTTACAAAAAAGAAAGTGTTTCAATTTTACTAAACTTCAGTTACCCAAAACTCAACCGGACTTTCAGGAGCACATTACGTTGGCATTTGAATGCCACGTCCACTCTTCACGACGTCAGAGAGAGTCCCCGTTAAGCTTAATAAAGACCTGGGTTCCAGCCCAAGCATGGCACGGGGCTCTACCTGAGGCCCTTGTGACGTGGGGGGTGGGGGGGCCTCACAGTCACCAAGCCCCCACCAAAGCCCGCGAACACGATCACTACGACTGTCCTGGCCGACGCTCCAGCGTATGTGGAGGAGGGAACGTGAGTAGTGATGGGGACAGGTCTGCCGACCCGACAGAGGGACAGGTTTTCTTACAGGGGACAGGCCAGGAATTCTAAACGTTTTTGACATTGATTAGCGAGAGAGGGCTTCCTTCGGTAATGGACTAAAGCGGCCAAGGTGGCTCCTTAAACTGGGTTGAGCTTGAAGTGTGAGGACCTTCTGTCGTCAGACTTTCTGGACACTTCCTCACAGGTGTCTATTCCGCAGTAGGAGGACTCTTCTAACCTTGAGATACTGACATTTACTTCAATATAAAAGAATATTTTTTTCCAATTTATACCATTAGGCTCTTCCTTTCCCTCTTGTGTCCTGTAGATCTCAGGATTCTTTAAAAAGTTAAGTAAATAATGCTATTTGCAGCTCTCATTATAACCCAAATCACTTTAATCAGCAAGAATTGTTGTGCTATAAACACAAATCTAACAACTCCACAGCGGGGTTTTACGTGATTAAAGGATGATTTGCTGTAATAGCTTTTGGTAAAAAGCAGCTTTCTTTCAGAACAAAGTAAGTGATTGCTCTGTAAATGAATAGTTCTTTAACAAAGAAAAAAAGAAAAACACCTCTCCCATCAGCTGATGAGAATATTTCACATACATCCGGCAAAACTGGTGACCGAGGAAGAAAACAGTAATTACATTTCGTAGCATCAGTCAAGTCAAAGATTATACGTGGGTGCCAATTTAACACCACAGCGCAAGTCTCATCTTGCAAAGAAAACAAGGGCTCTCCTGAAGGCGATCTGGCATTGACCTTTCCAAAAGTGAGAAAAACCTCGAAGAGGAAGTGAGTGGTCGAAAAGAACCATATTGCTGCTAGAAAAGCATCAGGAACTTTCCACGTGGAGCAGAAGCTAGAAAGATTAGCTTCACTGTGACCCACTGGGTCCCTCAATGAGTATTCCCATGCTAGGTGAAGTCACAACAGCTTCCAACACGACAACCCTCTTTGTAAGGACTTGTGTTGGTCAGGGCAAAGCTGGCAGGGTACAGTCTGTGCTGGAGTGACCACTGAGGGCTACTCCTCCCGGGAGCCCGGAGCAAACACACGTAGGGCCGGGGAGGGACTCTGCCATCCGGGCCAAGATCTCTGCCGTGACACCAACAGAGGAAGTGAACGTAGAGCCCACGTTTATTTCTGCGCAAGAAGATGGAGAAAAGTGGGAGCAGACTCTGGGGGGGTGGGAGAGAGAGGCTTTCCTTTGAGGCTATTTGCGAGACGTCGTGCCCAGAGCTGGGGAAGGCCGGCGAGGAAGGGGACCCCCTGAGACGCGCGAACGCTTTCAGAGAACTGGGCCCTTCTCCCCGCACAGCGACATAGAGCGGGGCTGTGGAGGACCGGGCTAAGGACACGGACCACGGCGCGAGGGAGCTGGGGACACGGGGCCTTGCAACGCGGGAATGGCTGCGAAAAGTCGGAACCGAGTGTTACGGAGAGAGGTAAATGCCCCACCAGTTCTCTGTCCAGTCACCGATCAGAGGACGTCACCCCATGGCATACCTCTCAGCCGCAAGAAAAGACGACACAGGGCCATGTACGACAACATGGAAGGGTCCTGACACCACCATGCAAAGTGAAATAAGCCAGAGAAAACCAGAACCGCCTGATTCCGGGACACAAAATCGAAAGCAGCAGAAGTCATGGACACAGTCAGGAGTTCAGTAGTCACCTGAGGGTAAGCGGGGAGGGATGGGGGAGAAGGGACAGGGACACAAATGCACGGTGACAGAAAGAGAGCTGACTCTGGGTGATGGACACATAATGCGACACGTAGATGATGCCCCGGAGAACTGGACACCTGGAACCTACGTGATTCTTACCCATCAATGTCACCCCAATAAATTTAACAAGAAAAAAAGAAGAAAAGTGGAGAGGCGGGGCACAGTGAGTTTGGGGTACAGGCCTGGGGTCCCTGCCCACTTGACTGACAGGGGTCCCGGAAGGGAGTGCGGAAGGAGCCGGGCCTGGGGCCCGAGGTCTCCCGGTGCTGAGTGACTGACGTCAGAGGCGGAGGTGACACAGAGCTGACGTGAGCACGACGTGGGGTGCGGGGCGGGGGGTGAAGACGGTGACGGCCACACAGGTGCTCGCAGACGCAGCGCAGAGCGGCGGGAAAGCACGGGAGGAGAACGGGCAGGAAAGCGGCCCCAAGGGCGCGCGGACCTGAGCGCTGAGGAGAGGCCGGGCGGCCGCTAAACCAGGCGAACCCAGACCGAAGCCCAGGCTCTCGGACCGACAAGAGCGCAGTATTTCCGGTGTAAGTGCACAACGATCGGGCGCGCGTCAGAGTCCAAGGTCAGAGTCCCGGTGCCCGCACCAGTCCCCAGAGCTGCGGCGCGCTTCCACTCCCAGGACAGACATGCGCGTCGAAACGGTCACAGAGTCCGTGTTTCAAAGCTGATTCAAAAGCGTCGACTGACCCTCTGTTAACACCTGCACAGTGACTGTCCGAAATGGACACTCTCTCTTTTGCCCTGTGGGGAGACTGTCATCTTGCTGAGAGTTAGTTAGGAGGCATTTGAATGCAAATGCGGATTTCCCAGGACAGTTCTGGTGTGGACTTACGTAATAGCTAATTTTACTCCCAAAGTCAGGGTGATAGGCCATATGGCCATCCTGCTTGTACTCCAGACTTTATCAGTAATGCTAGTATCGATTTACTGTATTTGGCCATGTATAATGCACACCCTTTTGCCCAAATCTGAGAGGGAAAAATAAGAATGCACATTATGAGTATACTTGGGCAGTACTAATTCCATTTCTAAATAAATGTTTTTAATTCCTCTATTTATGCCTAGGAGTTAAAAGTGTAACTCTAGAAACCGATAATAATATCTGATACAAAATAACATCCTGGAATACAATAATCAGTTTTTTTAAATATAGAACAATTTTATATATAAAATGTCTTATATCTTGTATCTGTTCCTGTGTTTTGTAATTACTGGTTACATGAAATTTCTTGTACCATAATATGTTAAAAAAATAAATGCTCAAATTCCTTTATAATACAAAAAGCAAATACTCAAATATAAACAAAATTCGAATTAAAAAATCAAAACGAAAGATGCTTTCCCCTGAAAGTTTGGGCCAAAAACGTGGGTGTGATTATATAATAATCACATGGGAGCACATTATACACGGCAAAATACAGTAATGTGCAAAGAAACCAGGGAAAATCAGTGTTTCACAGAAAACTGTCATTTGTTTACAAAAGAAGAGACCACTGATATTTATTAAAATGCAGAATGAATATAAGGACAGAAAGAAACTGCACAGAAGGAAAAAGTCCTCGATGGTGAATACTGTGCTTTTTGCTCGAAGGGTGACAAAAGACCCCAGGATGACAAGGCCGTGCAACAGGAGAGTGATGGCCCCACTCGGGGACCTCCGAGGTCTGCCACCAGGGCCACCTGCACACACGGGTCCATCCTGCAATGCTCTGAGACCAGAGTGCTCGGGGAAGAAATCCAACCTAGAGCTCGCTCTGCTCCTTTTAGAAACACTGCAGAGCTCTTCTCAGAAACATCCAGACAAAAACTCACTGTGGATTAAAACCAAACGACACACAGTGTTTCTGTAAAGAACCAAACAGGGTCTGGGCGGAGGAAGGAGCTGACCGACCAGAAGGCTCACTGTGCAGCCGATCTTCTTGCCGTCCACCTCTCCCATCTTCATGCAGTCCCTGCAAACAAAAGGCAGCGTCAGAGCGCAGAACTCCTTGCCCAGGGGCAAACAAAGACCGCTCTGTCAGGGCGGGAAACGCGGGGCTGCCCTCCACCAAGGCTCTGCAGGGAGCGAGCGCCCGGGGCTGCAGGGTCCCAGGTGAGCCGGGGGCGCTGGGGGGCGCTGGGGGGCGCTGGGGGGCGCGAGTCAGATGCCTGAGCACCAGCTCCTGGAGCGCTGCACTTCTGAGTGGGCTGCTCTCCCTCTCACTGGGAGGGGGGCTCGGGCAGGGGGAGGAGCAAAGGTGTGTAATTACACCCCTCCTCACGGGGGCGGGGAGAAGTCCCTGGCAGGCCTGGCCAGCCACAGTGACAAGGAGGGTTTTCTCCTTAACATAAAACAAGACGCCACGCACGGAAGCGGAACAAACTGCTTGAACAGTTCCGATCACGTAAGGACCAGCAGCACAACAAAAGATGCCCATGAAGGCGGCACGGTTGTGTAATCTCCATCACCCTGTCTCCACCCTAAAACTGCTGGAGCTCCCGAGTGGTTCGAATGGGTGATCTCAACACAAACAAGCAAGCAAACCAACAAACAACCCCTGTGATAACGGGACTCTGAGAACCCTCTTCACGCACGAAGACTTTGAGAGGACCTCACCCAAAACAAAGGAAGGGCAACAAGCCCTAACGAACACTCTGAACCAGCTAGTTAAAGGACCATTGTCCTCTGAAGGGCAGTTCTCGGGGCGACGACCCGACTCTCTCCGGGGGCGCAGCGCACCTGGAGCACGCAGGCTGCTTACCTGTAATCTAACAGCCTCTCCATCAGACGCGTCACCGTGGCGATTAAGGAGACACCACTCTCCCTCCATGTTTCCCGCTCGATTTTCTTGAGGAGACTGGAAAAGAAAGAACCCGGGGCATTTTCCACATTTATTTTTATCGGTCACCATGACAACCCTTTTACTTTCATCAGCACCTTCAATGCTTTAGCAACCACTGCCACAGCTTACAAGCAGCCCCATTTGCAAACAATGTCTTACCTAGGATAGGGACCAAATAGTGGAATTCTAATCCCGGAAGCATTGACAAAGCAAATTGATTTTCAGATTATCCAAGTCATAAAATGCAAGCACATGCACAGAATCATATTTTCAAAACAGACCAGCCCCTCGCAGCTCAAAGACATTATTGTTCTCCTGACTCCTGTCCGACACGACCAGGCTTGCACCTGACCGTACCCAGTAACACCACGAACAGGGAAAACAGAGGACCTGTAAGTTTACTTTTTAAGTAAGATCTTGCTTTAGCCACATAAAAATGTTTTCCTACCTCTCAGTGGAATGCATCCTCATCCAAGCAATTTTACTGCAATGCAACCGCTACAGGAAAATCCTTGTACAGACGGGATGACGTTTCGCGTTCTTTCCTTTCTCTTAACATTTGCCCACTCAATACACAGTGCACCACTGTGCACTCACTCACCAGTTTCATTCATTCTGTCATTAATCCCAGGGGGGGTTTCTATGTGGTTGTTACAGCACACTGATGGCAAGTCTCCTCCTACACCGACCCCCTAATCTTAAGCACCTTGGAGCAAAGGCACCATGTAAACACAAAACAATAACACTCATCACAATTAGGAGCTGTTTGATTTTCATTTCCACTGCTCGGCAAATTATCCAAAGACTTGGCAAAGCCTTTATGATTGAACTTTCCCCAAATGGCAAAAGTTAGAACATCAGCATGAAAACATGAGGGCACTCCCCTACCCTCCCGCATTGAACCATTGTCATTTCTGTCCAAGAAATACCTTTCATCTTGGTTTCAGACATAACCCAGCAATCATTTCTTACAAGTACAATCTAAGCCTATCGGGTAGTGTGCTTAGAAAAAGAAACCTCGAAGAAAAACACCTTTTTATCAAAGCTTTTATGGGGTCTGGGGCTCTGTCCTCTCCCAGTTTCCACCCCTTGGCCTCATGCACTGCTGTTGGCATTCCCGTGCCCCGAATTCTGTCTTGTCTTCTCATCATCTGTTGCTTCTGCAGCCCTGACCATGGCTTTTCTGGTTTATTCTGAACTGCTGCTGAGGGTAAGTGGGGAGCAGGGCAGCACATGAAGGGATGTAGCCTGTACTGACTAACTCCAGGGAAAGGACCCCTGGCGTGTTTAAAATGTACTTGCTTAAAAAACAGAAACAAAAACAAAAACACCAAAGAAACAACCTCAGAGCAGCACCAGTTTCAATCTTAAGTCCCAAGCTGGTATTGAACCAAGTGCTCCAGTGAAAATCTGCCGGGTGACGCAGACACTTCCCCAAGTGACAGCCCACGTCTCATAGACTTGAGAGGCTGACAAACGAAGAGCTCAAGTTAAGTAATCGTTCTAAAAATACATGGAGACTGCTTCTGTGGGTGTGAGTTCCATCAATGTGCACAGAAATCAGAGCGCCAGAACCCTAGAAGAGGTGGAGCTCTGCAGAACCTGTTGCCTTGACGAACTCACTGCCCCCCAATTCTGGAACCAAGGCTAGCACCCTGCTTTGCTTGCACAGCCAGGCTTGCTCTCAAGGTCGGGAAGCTTGCCCTTGCAGTTTGCCTCACGCAAATGGAGAAGGGGAGGCTGTCCGCAAGAGGAGAAGAACTTTCCCAGACAACTTGGGTGAGAGGGGGTGTTGTCATGTGGTCTCTCGTCATGCCCGCGTGCTCGCGCTGGGTACACCGGCAACTCGTCTGATAACAGCGCAAGGTGACTTCATGGCGCCGACACACAGGCACGGGGCCGCAGGGTTAACATGGTCCTGTAGGTTTTTCCTCTATGAAAGCCTGCTGGGAGCGGGTAGAGGGTTTGGCTCTAAATCTACCTCCTCTGGATCGTGACAGGGTCGTGTTGAGGCCATCACCATTACAGAAAACACCTGTGCCATGCCTGCTCCTCCTAATCCAAAGGAAAGCTTTGGACACCTAAAGCACGTTACAGAGCTGGTCCTATGTCTCCAAACTTACGGTCACTGAAGAAAGGTCTTCGAGCTGACGTGGAGTCTCACTGAACTACTTAGAGAGACACATGAAAAACCCGAGTCAAGGACTAGGGCAGGGTGTCCTACCTTCTAGCCTCCCTGGGCCACATTGGAAGGAGAAGAACTGTCTTGGGCCACACATAAAATACACTCACACTAACGACAGCTGATGAGCTAAAAAAAAAAAAAAAAAAAAAAAAAAAAAAAAAAAAAAAAAAAAAAAAAAAAAAAAAAAAAAAAAAAAAAAAAAAAAAAAAAAAAAAAAAAAAAAAAAAAAAAAAAAAAAAAAAAAAAAAAAAAAAAAGCCACCAAAACATCTCATAAAGTTTTAAGAAAGTTTATGGATTTCTGTTGTGCCCAGTTCCAAGCTGCCCTGGGTCGCACGCGGCCCATGGGTTGGACAAGCTTGCACTAGGGAGAAAACTGGGATGGATATTACTTCTCTCGGAGAACCCCCTTGGGATCCCAAGGCCGGAGGTGCCCCTGCTGTGTGCTCCTCGGGCACAGTCACCGCTGTCCCCCAGGCGAGGAGGACACCTGGCCCGAGGAGGTTCTGTAACTAAGGCGGAGGGAGCAAATGCAGTGGAGCTGGGGGAGGGTGGCAGAGTTTGGTTCTGGTGCTCTATCTGACACATCACGTTGCTGTGCATGGACCATGATTTCAGCATCAGTAAAACAATAACAAGTCCAGACGCCTCCTGATTCCCGAAAGACGTCGTGTGGGTAAAGATCGCCCCAGAATTAGAGGAGGAGTCGTCGAGTTCTTAGGAAGGAAAGTCCCAAACAAACAAAAAGTCTCACACTAAGGCTCTTCAGCGGGTCCCACGTTTTCAGGGAGCAGGGAGCTGCCTTCGGCTTTTGAACACATTTTAAGAAGCTTTAGGCACGAATTACAGAGAACAAATGAGAATCTTTCATAACGACAGGAGTTCCTAATTCATAATGTGTGCAGTGACTCAGTGTGACCATGCTAATTGGCTGTGATTTCTGTGGCCAAAGAAGCATGCTATTGTTTCCTGAGATACAGTGACAGATTTTCACTTCCTTTTCGGAGCCCAGGTGGTAATGGTTTGCAATTATCGCTTTAGACTTTATTTATCCCCACTATCATAAAAGCGTGAAAGAAAATATTTATAGTAACATTTCTAGTAATGTGCTAAACATCAACAAAAGAATAAAAATCTCCCTGGAATGAATCAGGCACCTTAAAATAGTCCTACTTATAGATGCTTAATATTTTAATTACTGGTTGGATCGTAACGCCAAGATTCATCAGCTGCTTCAAAGTCGTATTTAAACAAAAGCAATGCACACGGCACGCTCTCGGCCCCAGGAAAGCAGGTGAGAGGCCCTGCAGAGCGATGTGAGTGTTTATTAATCTTGTGGATTTGTTATAGAAATTAATCACAAATCTCAAGAGAGTCAATTCACTGAGTGCTTTCTCATTTGAGTCCTTTGTTCAAACCAAGGGCTGGGACTGGAAGCAGGACTGGTCTTCAAAAGCCATTTGTGGTATTGGATGAGGTTTTAATCAGAACTCTTGCTAAAAACTCCAGCTGTCATGAAAGACAGATGCTTTGTACACGGGCGTGCACGGGGGCTTGGTGAGTAACGATTTCCAGTTCCTGGCTAATTACCGTATCGGGAGAAACGGTGCTGTTGAGGAGTCAGGACAAAGAGTGCATTTTATCACCCACGGCCACCACTGCCACCCCCAGAAATCTGCACGCCCTTCCTTGGCTCGTCCTTTCAATATAATTTTCTTAAAAGCTTCAAGAATGATTTTGAGTCAGACAAGCTGAAACCTATCAGTCACTAATAATACTTTTCAAGCCTCCATGTATTCATCTATCCACAGTGCTAAATTTATGATCAGAAAATGAATTACAGAATGTTGCACTTGGCTGTCAGTACCAGAGCATTAACAGCTAGTTTTCGGTGATACCTGGGCATAAAAACAAGCAAAAGGATATCCTGTGCTAGAAAAATGTGCTGCCAAATTGTTTTCGCACTTCTGAAAGAGTTGTAAACATTTCCTAAGGGCAATGAGCTAGTTCCTCCTTCAGCAGGAAATGCTTTCTAAGTGTCCTAGGTTTGAAAGTGCCTAAGACCCATAGAGAGCTGTAGGGAACACAAGTGTTAGAATTAAAAGCCTAAAGTACTGAGCATGCCCAGGTGTCCCCTCTGGTGAGGTCACACAACGATGAACACCTGGCACCAGCAAATCAATGGGATTGTGGCCACCTTCTATCGATGGGGCCAGTCACCAAGTCCCTTGACAACCCTGCATTCCTTCTCTCCTCCATACAAATCCCAGGCATGGAATCTGCTAAGAATGATTTGATTTCGTGACATTCTCATAAACCAGTGGTTCTCAACCTGTGGGTCGCGACCCCTTTGGAGGTCGAACGACCCTTTCACAGGGGTCGCCTAAGACCATCGGAAAATACATATCAGATATTTACATGATGATTCCTAACAGGAGCAACATTACAGTTATGATGTAGCAATGACAATAATTTTATGGGGGTCACCACACCGTGAGGAGCTGTATTAGAGGGTCGTGGCGTTAGGAAGGTGGAGAACCACTGTCATAAACATTTAGGAAACAATTCACTCCGCTGAGAGCGATCAGAATTGCAGAAGGAAATCAGGAGTAGAAGACCAGATGCAACCTGGGTTAATTTTCGCAGCAGCAAAGCGGCCAAGGGTATCTGGCTTTGGAAAGTGCTCACACCAACACAACCATCATACCATTCCCCCATCCCCCCACCCCCGTCCTAACCCAATTTAAAATCATTACCTTGCAGCCTTAGTTCTACAGTTATTAGGAATGCAAAGAGTGAGATCTGTTATGTAACAGGTGACCTGTCTGAATCAGAGATTAAAATACATAGACACGTCTAATCATCGATATCCCAAGATCCCCGCACCAGAGGTAGGCAATTATCTTTTCTTTTGCACTCCACAAAGACAAAGCACTCCTGTGAGACCCCAGCTGTCTTTGTAGCTCTCAGCAACTGAGCACTGACCCCAGATCCCCTGGAGAGAATCAACTCGCAGTAAACACGCTACTCACATACTATTGAAGAGCTCGCGGTAGGTCTCATCGCCTTTGCCTTCTGACATCAGGCTGTCCAACTTGTCAATGAGCTTGGCTTCCACCTGCAACACACCCACATATTACTCTCTTCCCTCCCCTTCCTCACAAGTACCACCTCTAGAAAACACTGAGACATATTGGTATCTGCAAGAGAAAAGGCCACAGTCCATTGTGTGAAAGCGACATGACCGGCTGCGGTTAATAGCAGACACCCCCTTGGAATGCTGGGAGAATCATTTAGGCGGGGCGGCCTGACTTCAGACTCCCAGCGGGGCAGGCCACTGCCAAAGACATCTATTTGTTGATTCAAACACAAAGGCTTGCAGCCCAGCTTAAATGTTTGAATTCTTTTTTTAGGAGCCATAAAAGCTGGCAAGTCCAATTTCTTTTCTATTTTTAAAAAATCATTATATCTATCTATCTATATGTCTGTATCTATATATAACATGAATGAGTATCAGCAAACTAACAGATCTGCAAACATCCATTTAAGTCTCTGATGTGTTTTATATCTCTATTCTTCCTCAGACCACTCTGAGGCTACAGGAAATCTTGGCTGAAGTTGAGAACTTGCCCTCTCCAAGTACAGATGGTACAGCCATCGACACACTCCAAGGCAGCAATAAGCAGCAGAAGAGAGGACGTATTTCCTGAAAACTGTAGTCAAAACATTTATATTTTCCAGACCAGGAATCCTTTAGGACTTGACTTTCAGGAAGGCAGGAATGTCTATGCAAGGCAGCACAAGAGACAGAAAACCGAGACCCTCTGCATGGCCAGAGGCCGTTCACCGACTAGGACTCGGGGGTGATTTTGACTTTGTCCAAGGACCAAGTTCAATTCTTCCTTTGAACCAAATCCCAGCAAGGGAATAAAGATAAAAAGCAAGGAGAATGCTCCCCACCCCCAACAACTTTGAAATGGTCTCTCATTCACCAATGAGCTTTATGAAAATGAATGTGGGTACTGACACCGGGGAAACGGGCTGCTTTCAGCACCGGGACTGTCCTGGGCATGCCTTTGGGTGCTCGTACAGTTGACGATCGTTCCTAGGGTTTGAGAAAGGCTTCCTCTGGAGAAGCGTGAAGAAAGGCCAAACCTTTGGCACAGGTGACCGTGGGGACAGAAAGGAGGCCGTGTGTCTGAGTGACAGGGCAGAGCAGCTCTTTTTGTCATAAGAACAGCTGTCTTCCCAAAGCTGGAGCAGAGCTAGTTGAACCTCCGTCAATGAGAAATCATGGGCTCATCTCCTCGGAATTTTCTCTGTAAAATTTCCACTGCTGTCCCCTTGAAAGGAATTCTCAATGCTTCAAGCAAAGAGCAATAAAACATATTGCGCATCCAACGCTCAGAGCCAAGGCACTCACGGGGTACGCCCTGCAGACCACTGCGGGCGCCAGGATTTTAGGAGCCATTAACCTTCTGATTCCCCAGTGATGTGTCCAACTGGGATCCAACGGAGCCGCAGCCAGTTCCTAACCACAGGCCAGGGTGTCACAGGAGTGTACAGACAAAAGGCAACGACACGGATTCTCAAGGCTTCCCAGAGACGTGGGACCACAGGACCCGAGAGGCATCCAAGACCTCGTGGATGGCTAGGGGTTGGGGTGGGGGCCCAGGCTGGAATCTGGGTCCCCTGAGGGCTGGTCCAGTGCTCACGTCCCAGGTCAGAGTCCAGCCTGGTAGCTCAGAGACGCTCGGGGAAAACTGAACCCCTTTGCACCGTTCCCAGCAGCACAGCCGCCTACCTGCTTAAAATTGCCACTCCGCCTCTGCTCCCAGTCCATCATGTCATGGAAAATAGGGATCATGACGTTCCGGAGGTCGGGCTGTGGGATCAAGGTCACTTCTAGGAAGGGCCCAATCAGGGCAGGGATGAAATGAAGTTTGTGCTCTCCTAAATGGAAGAAAATATTTGCATTTCAGGATATTTAGTGTTAATAAGATTTCAGAAGCTACTACAAAATGTGTTTAAAATGACGGCCGCAGTGGTACGGGCTCAATTATAGCTGTCGCCCTGTGCAAGAAAGTATGTCCCTAAGCAGAGATGTAAACAGCGTATTTCAATGTGCTGATTAATATTTCTGTTATTTTTTTATTAAAACATTAGGGATTTACATTTTTCACATTAAAAAAAGGCCATATGACACTGAAAAATTACATAAGTCATCAGGAATTGATTATATATACTATTACACATTCACACATTAAAGTTTTTAGGCGGTCATTAATTAAAAATGAGGCTGAAAAAGGTGATGTTCTTCAGTATAATAAAGTGAAAAAGCAAGGGACATATTTGTACGTGCATCTTTCATTTTTAAGAGCAGGTGACAGTGCAGAAGACAGTTGCCTACTGTTAACCACAAAGGTTCTATCTGGGCGGTGAGATTACAGGTGGTTTTTGTAGACAGAAAAAGGTGGTTCCTAACTGTATTATGTGGGTTTTCTTGTGTTTTCTATTACACAATAAACACACAACCAAAACCACAATCTAAATAGTACTTCCCCCCACCCAACCCCCCAAAACCATAGAACAATTTTCTGAAAAGACTACGGTGTTACAACCGTGAACTCAAGCTGGGGTATTAGCAGGTGCTCAAAGGTATGGTGCCACTGATTCAGAGGAGAGGAAGGTGGGAGGCGGGTGGACAGAGGTGGATTCCTCTAGCAGGTGAGTGGGGAGTCCAATCCATGGCCCTGATCCCCTAGGCTCGACCTCACAGAGTTCATCTATTTTTGCAATGAGAAAACGGTGTGTTAGGGAAACGGCACCATTTCTTAAGAGCTAGCCTGCAGCCTCGTGGGTGAAGGCACGTGACACCGACAGCATCTGTTTAAAACCCCCGGAACCAGCTGGAAGGCTGAGCAGAAGACAACTGGCCACGTGAAAGAGGATGAGTCATTTCTCCTGTTTTCCTTTTCTACCTTTGCCCTTCTGTCCTGAGCGTCGATACATACAAAATTACATTGTGCAGAGTTACTTGCCAATTTTGGGGTTACCATAGTGTGCCCTGTGTAACTCGCCTTTCCCCCACCCTGCGCACCCACGTTTTTGGCTCAAACTTTCAGGGGGACAGAAACCTTGCATTTTAATTTTTTTAATTCAAATGTTTATTTGTTTAAATTTAGGTACTTGTCTTGTGTAATACAAAGGAATTGTAGCATTTATTTTTTAACATATGATGGTACAAGAAATTTCATGTAACAAATAATTACAAAACGCAAGAAGAGATACAAGGTACAAGACATTTTATGTATAAAATTTTTTTATATTAACAAAACCAATGATCGCATTCCAGGGTATTATTTTACGTAAGGTTATCGTTATTGACTTCTAGAGTTACCCTTTTGACTCAGAGGCATAAATAACAGAATTAAAAACACGTGTACAGATACAGAATCAGTACTACCCAGGTATAATGCGCATCTGTATTATTCCCTCCCAAATTTGAGCAAAAACATGTGCATTACACCCACAAACTGTGGTACCTACCTTCCCATTCCTTTGTTTTGTTTATTTATTTTTTCACCAGAAGGTATTTTAAGGTGGCCACAAGAGCTTGGCCACCATAGACAACAAATCCAGGGTGCAAATATGGAGTTAAAATTTACATTGACTTCAGAGGGGTCTTCAGAGGAAAGAGAATATGAAAGAAAGAATTTGGAAAGGGAAAAGTGATGGATGAGACGGGCAAATCCCAGTGCGTGTGTGGGAAGTCGAGGCTTTCTGGGCCCGGTAGTGCCCAGAGATGTCCCCGCCGTCCTTGGAATGGGGCCCTGCCCTTCACTTCAGGGTCACGGGCCTGCCTCTTACATCACTGAGGTCACACAACCCTTTCCTCCCTGAGGTTTCATCCAGAGGACCTTAATTGTTTCCCCTCTCTCGAAAACACCGACCCACCCCATCGGTGGGAGGAAGGAGCTCCGTCGGCTCCTACCTTCATTCCTGACCCACGTCGTGCTGTATCCTTCCCAAGGGGCTGCTGAGTTTTCCCCAGCACAAGAACGCCTCCTTCTTAGCCAACAAAAGAAGCTTCCTTACTAACACCACCTTGGCTTTTCTTAATTTTTCGCCAACAGAGTGAATACTTCCAAGACTCCATGTGGCAGAAAACAGAACCGTCTCCCTGCACCTCCCGCGTTGGCCCCGCGGGTAGCTTTTCAGCGGGTGACCCAGCACTTGCCACCCCTCTCTGCCGTTACTTTTGTCGGGGCGCAAAGCAGAAGCAACCGGAATGCGATCACTCTCACTGTCACGGGGAAACGCCCAAACCCACTCGGCGCTTCTCCAAGACGCCCTGAGAAGTGAGGGGAAGGGAGAGGGACGGGGGAAGGAGACGCCCACGGAGACAAAGCCTGCGGGTCCCGCCACCTGTCACCTGTCACCTGTCCCAGATGGCTGCGGGCGTTCACAGGTGCCATGGGAGTCACGGACTGAAGGAACCACGTTCCAAGGACAAAGGCCATCTTGGCGTGTGACTTGTAACCGGGAGCGCCTCCCTGCGGCCTTGACTGTGGGAGACAGCAAACCTCTGCCCAGTCTTTGGGTGTGTGGGGGCATTTCCGGGCAGCCCGGATGGTCCCCCAGCATGAGAGGTTGTGACCTGAGGTTCAGTGTGTCCACGTGACAACCCCATTCTCCGTCTTTCCTGCGCCTGGCATCCTCTGGCCTCGCCGGCGAGCGTGGTCAGCATGCACTGACGTCACTCACCCCTGTCTGCTTGGGTACATTAGATTCTCCTTTTTAAAAATTGCTTCCATTTATAGACATTTTACAACCTGATTTTCCTCTTTTTAAAAATGTTTGGCTATGAACAATCACAAACGGACACAAAATTACTAAGGGCAGTAAACGAATCCCCACGCACCCGTCATCTAATGTCAATCATTATCAGCGTTTTCTGCCCTCCCTGTTTCACCTGTGACCCCAAGAATGTTCCCCCCTGGGTATTTTCAGCCAAGTCTGAGACATCACCTCCTTCGACCTGCACGTACACCAGCAAGCATCTTTAACAGGAAGGACATCTAGAAACACAGACTCACGATGCCTTCATCACACTTAACAAAGGCAAACAATAATTCCCTAATTAACCTAAAACATCCTCCTATTGCCTTAAAAATGCCATTTCTGGCTGACTTTTTTTCATCACAATCCCAAGTCCACACGCCACATTTTGGAGCCTCATTTTCTGTTGACAGTGGAGACACGACCTCCCATTTAAATCACTGCTGGGGCACGCACGGGCATAGCCTTGTGTGCTGAAAACACACTTGGGGCACTCAGGCTTGGTGCCAACCCGTGCAAAGTGTCCACCACCGAAAATTCGATCCCTACCCAACCAGCAAAGCAAAATCTTGAGCAAAGTATGCACGGCAACAGCAAACTAAACTCCACGGAAATGGTTTCTTTTTAAATCGCAGCTTTAGTATACTGGCCCCACCCTGACTGTCAGCCACGGGGTCTGGTTTTGAGTATTTAGGGCACCTGCTACTTGGGCTGGGGGAGTTTTATATTAATATTTATGCGCACAGCGCAGCCAGGTAGGAAGGTACTGACTTCTCTACAGCAGTACAGGCGCTGTGGTCGCCAGCGCGAAGGGCCCACTTTATATTTAGGGGGAATGTGAGTTCGACTCAACACGGAAAGGAAAACCTTAACCCTGCAGAACGAGGAAGCCAATGTGGCCACAGCAGTGAAGACTCACTTCTTTCCTTGCAGATATTTCTTCCAAGAGCAGGTGCAAACAACCTAAGTTTTGGGGGGAAGGAAATTCATGCATTCTCCCCAGACAGAACAGTTTTAGTCCTTCCACTTAAAAAATGAAAATGCTGAGGAAGAACGTTTAAGAAAAGGTGTTTGTTCACTTATCACTACCTGGTCTTTCTCTTCAAAACATAAATGATTTTATCAAGCCCCCCAGGAGGTACCACCTCACACCCCGAGAGTGGTTACTATTCACACGCCCACCCACACACAGTACAGCGAGTGGCGGCGAGGACATGGGGACACCGGAGCCCTCGTGCGCCGTGCCTGGGAAACGAGGGGGGCGTGGTGGCCGCGCGAGACAGCGCGGCGATGTGTCGTGACGCGACACCGGAATTACCGGGCAACCCACCGCTCCCAGGTAAGCCTGGGAGATGCGGCCATCCGCCCGGGGAAGCCACAGCCTTAAGCTGAAAAGCAGACCAGCAACGGCATGGTGCGTGCCCCTCTCGTCCTGGGCGGAGCACAGAAGCCACCGACTCCCGCATCCGGAAGAGCCCGCACGCTCCTGCGACAAACGCCAGCGACCCGACTCTGGCTTCAAAACCCGTCCAGGAAAATTCGTGTTTCTGAATAGAACACCTGGAGCCTTCCTGGTGGCAAAAAGTGCGCTTAGTGATGGCATTTCCTTCCGTTTATTTTCTAAAACTCAGCATACTTTGTTTTTACCAAAAACTATCAAGGACCTTGATGTATGAAATCATAAACGCTTACTTGTTTCACTAAAGCACGGTGAATTTATTTATTTCAGTATCAATTCCTTTTCCTGTTCCACATAAATGGCAGGGACACTTTAAAGTACAAAATTTCAAAACTAAGCTCTTCACAGGCATGGGCCAGTTATCGTATCGCCCAAAATAACGTGCACAGTGCTCCGCTAACTATGTTAAATTAAAATTGTTAGCCTATCCCCTTAAAATATGAAAATCTGTATCTGAAAAAATTCTTACTGAAAACATTCAATATGACATATTTGTAAGTAATCCAAATCAAATTATAACTAATGTACGCTGACATTCCCGAGTAACAACCTGACTTAAGGTCTACAAGGGGGGTTCAATTAGTGCCCCAAATGCTTACTTTCCCATATTGCATTATAAACATATACGTTGCGAAAGAGGCTTTAATACTTCCGAACATTTTCCAATTCTAGTTCTAGTTGTACAATGGCAATGACCTTTAAAATTCACCGGATGTTTTGGAAGTGTCAGAAAAGTCAGGACCCCACTCTGGGGAAAATCCTGCAGAAACCAAGGAACGAAGGGGAGAGTGACACTCACCTGCACTTGAACTATGACATGGGGAATCTGCAGTCGTGGGAGGACAATGAGCCCTTTCTAACAGAGAGCTAGGACCGCGCTAGGGCTAGTCTTTCGGGCTGGAAACACAAGGGACAGGGGTAGGCTCGTCGGAAGCAGTGCCTTTCAATCTGCAGTGCTTACGAACCACCTGCAGAACCAGTGAGAACTCGGGGGGCTGTACCCTACTCAGAGATTCTCAGAGACAGCTTCTGTGGGTCTCGGGTGGAGCCAGAGAATTTCTGGTCTTTGCAAGCTTCTGGGTGATGCAAGCTACGGGCCTACTGAGTACCCTGGTCCTAGTGCTGACCTAATAATGCACTCTGGGGATCAGCATGCTCCCCAAATTTCTCACATTCTCTAGATTCCGGAGAAAAACAAAGAAGCAATTTTAACTGAAATCCCAGAGGGTCAGAAATATATTTTTGTTTTAAGACAAAACAGAGAAAAAGTTTATGACGTACGCAATGACGTCTCTGGGGAGACTCAAGGAACCAGCTTCATTTAGCATGCCAGGGGGCACGGGTCAAAGGGCACGGCTGTCTTGTGGCAAATAACCACAGAGGCCATGCTAAGATTTACCCAGGAGAGGGAACTGCCCTGTTTCTGACATTCTGGTGACCCTCACGACTGTGTCCTACCTTCTCATCTGAGCTCAGACAAGAGCCTAAATAACCACAACAGGATTTTAATGCCACATTCTTGGGAAAACAGTCGCTAAATTAATGCCAAGTGCAAAAAGGACACTCGGAAGGCCCCCATCTACTTTTGAAAAACAAGGACACAAAGAATCCATGAAAACGTGAACATGGAGAGACATGCTCTTCAAGTAAGACAAATTGATGCTACTTTTGAGCTGGATCGGAAGACACATCATCTCAGACACCTTAAAGTTACAATCAAGATGCTAACTCACCTTTTTTTTTTTTTTCCCTAGAACTACCAGCAAGCATGGACGCTGAGCTCCATTACCAATTACAAGGCTTCCTTTGAGAGCTATTCATATCCGGGTCAAAAATCACTCTGCAACATGAATGTAAGTAAAATGATCACGGTTCTAGCTGCACGTACAAGCTGTGCTTGGATGAGCCCAAGAGAAAAGATGTTTCCAGTTCATTCCATGTTCAATTCAAATACATTGCCAGAAGGAACGACGCTGGGACCATAGAAAATAACTACCAAGTTGCATAGTTAACACACCAGATGAAATAAGTAACACCCCAAATTAAATAACAGAAACCCTATGTCAATGAGATTTTAAAACAGTCTCTCTTCCAAATTCTTTTCTATGTAACCAGGTCTGCGCCACCGATTTGCTAGCATAATGTCCTTTACCTGTGGTCACCCATGAACAAAATTGAGTCTAACAGTTTCCTAGCAACTGCAGATGCTTTGGAATTCTTTGGCTATACTTCTTGGGACATAGGTCATTGGTTTCAAGTTTTTTAAAAGTAATGATGCTCAAGTCAATGTTTCCTGAGGTTTCATCTACATCTCTCATGATCGCCTCAATTCAGAGTTCTAGAGATTTTGAGTTATTACAATCTCAAATTCTCAAAGGTTAGCTCATTGCTAAACTGGTGTGTAGTACTGGAGCAATACCAGATTATAAAATGTGTCACTCAATAACAATGGAACACAAGAAGATAAGGTGATTTTTTTCAGACAGATACCAGTTTTAGGAATTAGTTGTCACCCTACTCAATTGCTTCCTGTGGGTATCTTTATTGATTTAGACAACTGGTTTCGAATGCCGTCACTGATAAACTGTCCTTCTTCATCTGGTACTCAGAAGTACAGTGACAAACTGCAAAATGGAGGTGACGTCCCCTTTCATCACTTACCTAGGTTTTGCCACATGCTGAAAATCTCACAGCCCATGGTTACCCGCATGTCACCATACCTGAAAGAGAACAGAAATCAAACCTGAACCAGAGCCTCCAGAACAAAGAAGTGTGTGTGTCTAGGACACACGCGACCATCCTGTCTTAGCAGGCAGTATGTTGCTCACTAAAGGTGTTTAAAACATGGGTCTCGGTGCCTCTAATTCGAATCTTCATGCAAACCCTGTACAACAGATTTGTTTCGTACTTTTCACTTCTGCAGTAATTCCAAATCCTGGAAGACTGAAGACCATAAACAAGTTTAAATAAATTCAAAAGACTGAAATTTCCAGGAAAGACTGCTCCTCGTCTTGGTCATTGGCTCCCCACTGCGATGTCCAGGTACAGACGTCTGGTCTATGAACCACCGCAGCTAAGCACGCTTTAAGAGAGGCAACGTTTGATGTGCCACCTGCTCCCACCTGATCACACGCGTGATACTTACTTTTCTAACACCTTTTTCTTTTTGGAAGGTGTGAACATCTCCAACTGCAGACACAACTGGTTTATGAAAATGACTGCGAGGTAAAAGTAGGAATCCCAGATCTGAAACAAGAACAAAATACCTAAATACGGCGGTGCTACAGAAATATTTAGGCGAAGTGACACGTCATCGTGATTCACTTCAGAAGCGGTAACTGGAGGGGTCTCGATACAGGATTGGCTCTGAGTTGATGATAGGGGAGAATGAACAGGGATACACGGGAGTTCCTCGGACTCTCTCTGCTTTCGTACATGCTTTAAATTTTCTACCACAAAGAAGTAAACCAACTAAATAAATACCATCTTTTTACATATTGCTTCAATGCTATCTCCCAGGTTGCACGAGCTCTCTGGTCTATGCTACATGGTAAACATTTTGTTTCTCTTCTAACCTGCCTGTGTGTCTCCAAGGAGGCAGAGGTATAAGATGGATTTCTTTATTCCTGTGTAAATTAATTTCTGGAACTCCTCTTAATGTTAGAACTCAAAAACAAATGCACATTCTACTTTAAATATGCTAATTGCTTTAAATTCAGACCGCATATAAAAATTCCCTGCCCAGATCTTTTTGGGTCCAAGTTTTCTTATCCTCCAAAAACAGCATCAAAAAGAGATCAGAATAAAATTCCTGGCAATAAACGTAACCAAAAACATGTAGGACATAATAAAAGAAAACTATTGCTCTGTGACACCATGTAAAATTAAAAATAACTAGGAGAATTATTATAAAAGATTAACACCTTTCGTACATAAAGAGTGCTTACAAATAAAAAGAAATATGATAAAAACTCCAGCAAAATAATGAACAAAGGTCCAGAACAGGTAAGTCACAAAATATGAATTTTAGTTACTAACTAGTCAATAATTAATAACTAGTTGCTAATCAATAACTAATAACTAGTAAGAAATCCAAGTTAAAGGGAAAAAGATCCCCCCCTTATCCAATTGTCAAAAAAAAAAATGTCTCTTCTGCAGGCAATCAAATATGATGGTATAATACAGCCTTTCACTCAACAATTCCATTTATATTTATCAAAGAAATAATTAGAGCTATGTGTCAAGTCTTATTTACATGACAGAGTAGTTCATAAGAATGAAATAGTAGAAACAACCTAAATATTAAAAAGCAAAGCTCTGATTATGAAATTTTGATGTTTATTATAAGGTAGGATATAAATATTATGCAGCATTATAATGGCACTGGTTTTTATTGTACTTGAGATTGTTTTGTATTTTCTAGTTATCCAATAAGAAAATTTATTAAATGTTAATCTTATCAAATGTTTTATTAAATTTTATTAAATGAAAAATGTTATTTAAAAAAGAATAAGGAACAACAATGCCAAAAACACAGACATTCTTAAAAAGGGAAAGCGGCATAGGGGCTGCTCGTGTCTTCAGCATTTACCATTTTTCATTTAAAAAATAGTGGATCAAGAATGCTTAGAGGCCCCGGCATATCACATTATATTACAGATGTCCAGAGAGTTCTGCCTTGGAGAATCTTATTAATCTTTTATTTTTTTTTCTTTTCATTAATTTATTCCAAAAAATGGGAAGATGGAGAAGTAAAGGAAGTAACGGGTTTACTTTATAAATGTTTTCTTCATGTAAACGCTGTTTTAAAATATGAGGCTGTTCGGGAAAAAATCCAGCCCTTAAATGCCTCTATTTTTCATGATATGTGGCTGGACATTTTCCAGACGCCCTCGTGTATCTTAAAAACAGTATGTTCTAAGTCTCCTTTGTCATGCAAGGGGATCGTACAGAAAAGAAAAAACCAAAACAAGAATTAGAATTTATGGTAACAATAAAGAACTACTTCCTGTTAAGCACTATGATTTCTACCACACCGAGAAGCATAATCACAGCCCTCACTGGTTCACAAACACATGAAAACTCTTCTAATATTCAAAATTAAAACCAATGTGGCCCAAGACTCACTTGAGGTAGCTGGAGTACATTACTACGGGAAAGAAGGGTAACTTCCTGAGTCCAATGGGAAACGCTTCAACTCAAGCAGGATGGCCAGCTAAGTGGACACTCACCTTATAATCAAAGTTTTCATTTAAGAAGTTCTTACGGAGTGCATCTGACAGGTATAGAACTGTTGTAATGATAACACTGGTGATAAAAGAAAAAGAGTACATATTAAGTGGGACATGTCACACTAATGAAAATCATTTATTAGATGAGACTATCAAGCAATAACAACAAAAGAAAACCTTCCTCAAGTAAGCCTACAGAACAGCATTGGATAAATCACATTTGAAATAAAAAGGAAAGGAAATGCCAGCAATGAACAAAGAAAAAGCCACCGATCCCTGACGTCGAGTTCTCTGTAATGAGACAGAAAGATCGACGGCTTCCCAGGACTCAGGCCCAAAGCCCTCATCTCTGGATGTTTTATATGGTATTTTTATGACTTTCTGAACGAAGCCAATGATGTAATGCAAATATAGTATCTCCTAGTTGGTGAACACAGGAGAAAGCCACACTTTCTAAAAGCACAGCAAACAATATGGAGCCCCAAGATGAGACGGGCAGGAGGAAATGATAGAACACGCTGAGGATTTGGGGGGCGCCTTCTCTCTGGTTTCCCTGTTTAAGGTGTTCGGGGGCCGCGGAGAGCCACAGGAGGGAGATGCCAATAAAGGAACCAGGACAGCTGGCGAGGCTGTCTCTAACCCAGTCCTGAGCTGTGGGACGCCGGCGGGGCGGGTGGCAGCCGTTCAGGGACTGGGGCATCTCAGGGCTGGGGAAGTGAGGGACGCCTGCCGGAGGGGACAGATGCAGCCATCTGCATCCCGCCAGGGAGAGGAGAAAAGGGCGGTTTGGCAAGCGTTCCTGATGAACTCCGCAGTGACATACTTGGTTCAAAATCTGCTCCTTTCTGTAGCTGCAAGAATATATGCACAAAATTCAATGCATTTCCAGCTGGTGCACTTAATGCCAGCTACAGCATCAACGTGAAACAAGATGTAACTACTGCGAACTGGGCAGCGGTGTGTCAGGTCTGGGCCTTCTCTGAGATGCACGTGCACGGCGGTGCTTGGGGCGTGATGAGGCCCAGCCCTCGCTCCTGGCATTGAAGGGATAGTTGTTTCCGTAAAACTCCTGAGATTGAGAAATCCTGTGTTGTCTCCAGCCCCCAGGATGGACATGCGAATTTCACGTTGGAGGTAAGTCACCAGCAAACAGCAGTACAGAGTGGCCATCTCCCATGGACACTGGCAAAATCAGTGAGGACAGTGAAGAGATCATTCAAGTTCCCAAAGGAGTTTGTGCAGATCTTGGTCAATGAAACTGAAGCTTGATTTCAGAGAATGGAACGCTGTTAGGCATCAAAGCGGGTCTTTGCTCGGCACCCCGAAGCAAAAGGAAGATTCTGCATCCTTAACGTGTGGTTCTAGCAGCCCGTTCTGCTTTGACGTCCGATGGAGAAATGCACAGAGTCCCGCTGTACCTGAGTTTTACACAAAAACCACCTTCTGGTCCCCAACTGCGGCTTGGACCTTCGCTCAGAAATGAGTCCTAGTGTCATGAAGGCGACGCGTCTGGGATTCAGACCATGGGGCCTCGTGTCCTCGCAAGGAGCCCACAAACCCCACCTTCCAAGTGAGAGAGGTCATGCTAGGTCCTCCCCACACACACAGAGAACATTCTCGGTTCCCTGAGCTGCACTCAAACGAGCCAGAGCGGAGCTTCTGGGCCTTTGGTGGGTGTCTGCTGGTCCAGAGAGCAGCCGGCCTGGGGCGGGGCCGAGGGGCCGCATTCCCAGCAAGACTCCGCTCTCGGAAGAGCAAGGCTCCGGAGAGCTCCGAGCGAGAAAACCATTCCAACGAACCGCTCCCCATTCTCCCTGCTTCTAGAACTTTGGGCCCAGGGCTGTGTGCATGGTCCTTCGATGGGGCACGCTGTCCCTGGTCCCGCTGAACACCTGGCCCTCCTGTCCAGGCTGCTCTAACACCAGGCTCGAGAGGCAGTGGGCCCACAAGCCTGCCCGGGGCTTTGGGGGACACAGAGGTCTAAAGTGGTGTTATAGGATCGAATGTGAAACCCGCACAATGAAAACTAAGAAAAAGGAGGTTTTTACGGGTCCCCAGAATGATGCAACATTATCATTAACTGCCCAATTTAACGTTCGTGCAGCTTCTAACCGTATTCCAAAAGTCAGGGGTCACTTCTCAAAACCGGACAGAAAATGCGGACGAAGCACACCCAGTCGAATTCCCTGACTTACTCCCGGGCCAATCACTTCCTTCACGTCCTTGCTCAGGCAAACAGCCCGGACGTGCGTCTACGTGACGTGTTCACTGTGACCTCTAACAACAAGGCTTCCCCGCGGCTGCAAGACCGTAAGCGGGCTCCACCTCAGCGGCTCTTCTTTACACTCCCAGCATGCACCGGGGTCCCCGAGGCCCCCCCAGAGCCCTTCGAGGTGACCGGGCCCTGAGCCAGTTTCCCGGCACACAGCGGCCCACGCCAGCGAAATGCTCTGTTGCTCCTGCACCGTCGGGGACACCTCTGGTGTTCAGGGATCGTTCCTCCCTTGCTCCAATGGTTTCGTCGTGTTACTCGTGACTCAGTTTCTGACTGGAGGGACCTCTCAAACCTCAGTGCTTCCACTCAACAGCCCAGCACGGCTGGCCACCTGTTCCTATAAATATTAACAGGGCTGTGTGCGTGGTCCTACGGACCACTGCCAGGGAGACGCAGGCACGCGGATTACTTGTGACGGCCACCCGCTACGGCACCGAGAGGGCCTGGGACACGGGAAACCACAGCTGGCTCCGGTGATTTTCCAGTCTTCCGGCCGCCAGCACCTTCTGGGATTCTGGAAGTCTCTCCCCCTAGGCCATGTCTCCCCCTCCTCCTCATTGCCCCCCACCTGTCTGTTTGGAAACGGCTCCTGTTGTCACTTTCTCGCTTCCTGTCTGCTCTTACACTCAGGCTAATAAGGGTTCCTCAGCCCCACCCCTCCACGCACACAGCACTGGCCAAGGTGACCAGCCCCAGGGCCGTCCGTCTCCATCTCCCACAACCTCCCCCCCGCCCGGCTGGTAACACTCCTGCACGAAGCACTCTCTTCACAGGGTCGTGTGCTCTGCGGGCCGTCAGCAGACGCCTGGATGCTACTTTTTAGCCTCCTTTGCTGGACGCTTCTCTGCACCCGAGTTCTCAAATGCTGGCATGTTCCAGGGCCCGCCCTGAGAACTGTGGTCTCTGCAATCTGCACTCCCTCCCTGGGCGCCCGCATTTTGCTCCATGGTGTCAGTACTAGCCATGAGCTGGGGACCCTCCAGGGCACCTCTCTGAGCCCCGTGCAAGCAGGCCTGGCTCCCCTTCCACGTGGGCACCGGGGCGTTCACTGTACCTCATACTGGTGCTCCTTCACCTCTCCCACCGCCAAGCGGTCCTCTCTCAGGACTTCCCACCACCCGTCCTTGAGTTCCGGCCCAAATTCAAAGGGCCAGCGTCAGGTTTTCTCTCTCCCATCCATATCCAGGTCATCGGCAAGTCTCATCGTCTCCATCCTCAAAACCCACCTTCTCACCACCTGCAGTGCAAACCTCGTCACCTCTTCCCCGGATTAAGCCCCTGACCGGTCCCTCCTGGTGTCTCTTTTGTCTCTGCCCCCCCTGACGTCAGCACCCCGTCCTCCTCTTCCAACCTCATCTTTACCTCCTCGTGTTTTAGCCACACTAACAGTGTTTCAGCTCCTCGAATATGCCACACGCGCTGTGACCACAGGGCCCTTTCAGGTGCTATTCCTTGCTGTTTGCCTGTGAACTCCCGCTGAACTGTCAGCTCACGTTTCACTGCCCCCGAAAGACCCCTCCGATCCCAGGCCAGAAGAAAGTCCCCTTCCTAGAGATCTCTCAGAAGTCTGCTTCCCCTTCATGGCATTTATTTCCTGCATTAGGCACTAGACAATATTTTGCTGAACCAAAGGGTTGATGAAGGAATGGATGACTCCCCCAAGAAACTAGGATTCCGTAAACCACGTGTTCGCTGTACCGATCTCATCTGAAAGCTGAACTGGTTAAAGGTAACAAATAGTCCACGAAAGAGCGCAGCGTGTGGGGGAAGAAAACGGAAGAAAATGTAGGGTGTGTCTGAAGCTAACATGCGCCCAAGATCAACAACACGAGGGCCTGCGATTTCAACTGCAGGGCCAAAGAGGTTTTACTTCCCTCGGGAAGCAAGTCTGTGATCGGATTCATCGCCTTGGAAATAGAAAGCTGGGACTTTATTTTCATACCGTATTTTGCAACATGTATGGGAGGAGGGTGCAGAGAAGCTGGTCTCAGAGAGCCCCGTATTTTTGGTGCTTCAGTTTTCGTCTCCCTTATGTTCCTGCTTTCTCAGACGGGGTCCTTGTCCTCATCCGAAACGTCTACCAGGAACTTACTGTGGGCACAACACCGCTTTGCAAGCAAGCCGGCAAGACAAGCCATGTCCCTTGTCCTTGTGAGATTTCACCTGGAAACGCTGCCTTGCCCACGGTCGGACATTCAGGTGGCATGGAGCAGAAGTCCACCAAGTCACCAGGAGCCCGGTCACAGCTTTTGGGTGCACTGCACAGAAAGCACGGAAGCCCCAGGATCTGGGACAGCACCGTTTGTGGACGCAGGTGAAGGGCGCGTAACCTACTTGAAAGCACAGGAAGAAAGGACCAACACACAAATATTTATGCTAAGGGATGGGCTATTCGGTTGAGTTCTTCAAGTGCAGGGCTACGGCACCTTCTTGGCTCGTTTCTATCAGTCTGACAGGTGTGGGCAGTCAGGCTGGGAGCTGGAGTTCCAAGGGCCCTTTAAGGGGCCCCATTGGATCAAGTTTGTCTAAGAGAGTGAGTAGCGTGGTGAGAAGGAGGCCGACGTCAGACCTGTAGGTCTAGCTCCTGCAAGTTGCTTCCACACTTTAGCAAAGTGGCAACGTTTTCTCTCTGGTGTCTATTCTTTGCCATCTTTAACAGACCTGTGACATATTTCAGAAATTTATTTTTCTGCAGACGAAGCTCAAGTAGTAGAAGGCTTATTTCTGGACGACACTGCATTTATAACGCAAGGAAAAAATCTCCCCTACGCGTCCCTATTTGCACGGGAGATGGCTGGGCCGTTACGTGAGGAGGACACAGCAGGAGCAGACAGCCGACGGCAGAGCCAGGCGGTCCGTTCCACCTCGGCAGGTGCCTCCCCAGGCCCTGCAGTCCTGTCCAGGAGTCAGGATGGCCTCGCCGCTGCGAGCCATGGCCAGGGGACAGCAGTGCACAGGGGCAGCAGAGGGAGATGAGTGCATTTAGCCTAATGGCCTTGGCCTTGGGCTCGCTATGGCAGCGGGGCTCGGTGTGGACGTATTACATGGAGCTCGCCTCAGACAAAGTCATAGTCCCCTGTGGTTAACCCTGTAGGTGAAAACCTCAACCATTACGCGTTTACTCAGAAGCAGAATCAATCCTTCTAGGTCGGGTGACCATGAAGTCTTCACGCATGGGGCAGAGCTTCCCAGGTGGGGCAGGGAGAGACGCCACTTAGTACCGAGATCGCTCGGGTTTGCCATGGTTTTCCAGACAGCCCGTGCTCGCAAGGAGCAAAATGTCAGATTCACTTCCACTCTGAGTCTCTGCCACGGAAAATTCTAGTTCAAGTCAAAACATCCCTCTGCACGGAATGACCCCGCGCTGATGCCGTGTGACACTCCCCGCAGCCGGGGCCCCTTCCCGTGTGGCCCCCAGGATCACAGAGTGGCCCTCTCCCGGCCTCCTGAACGTCTGCTGTCCGGTAGCACGGCCAGATCGTGACCGACAGCTCCACGTCCGTCTGTAGCACCCAGACGTCCAGATGCAGGGAGATCTGAGTCCACTCACAGACACGAAACCGAATACGCCAGGTTCTGAAGAGAGCTCCTTCAGCACGTCTCCGTTAGTCTTCGGCACGCAGGAGCTGCTTCGGCACTTACGTGACATACAACTCACCATGTTACACCACTTGTCACTGCACCAAGTCTTGGCGCACCCCCACGTCTATAAATGTACACCGCGGCACCAGCGACACGAGGCACAGCGAGGCACAATCACACCCTGTCTTCCTGGGCCCTGACTGCCATCACGCCCGGGTGCCTGGGATCACACAACTGTCCCGGCCTGTGGGTAGGTACCTGGAGAACCCAGGCTGCCGAGGATTGGAGGAGACAAAGGAGAAGCAGGCAGACGTGGGCTTGGAAATGAGAAGGCTCGTGGAAGAGGGTAAATGACAAGTGTGGAAGCAAAGAGCCGGCTGGTGCCCTGGGGACCTTCCTCTTCACCCCGTTGCCCTGAGGTGACGTGCTGGGCACGACACTGCTGAGGGTCCCGGGGACACAGGGTGTGATCGGGACTCAGCTGCTACGGCGGGTGCGGCAGTGCACATCGGGGCTAGATGTCACCCCCAGCACCCAGCCCACAGGACAGAAGTCTTTCATGCATCTAAGGGGTGTGGCCAGGGGAGCGTCCAGAATGAGAGAGAGACGTGGGCAGTGACGACAGGAAGCTGGCTCTCCGGGAGTTGCTATGAGCTTGCATCAAGCGTATGGAGCCAAAAAAATAAAAGGACCGCAGGCCAATGCCTGAAGGAAAAGGAGCAGGGGTAGTGGGGGACAGGCAGAACGGCCGGGCCACTCCCCGAAAGGGCGGGACCTGAACTGACCTGCTGTCCTGTGCCCCATCTCTACCACCTCAGGGTCACAGCCTTCTCACTCCCAAGCCCATGTCTGCCTGCTCCTCCTTTCTCTTCAGTCCCCAACAGCCTCGTGCAGGCTGGGTTCTCCAGGTACCTACCGCAGGTGCCCCAGTGTGATGGCGGTCAGGGCCCCAGGAAGACAGGCTGTGATTTTGATTCGCTGTGCCTTGTGTGGCTGGTGCCACCGTGTACATCACCGCCCAGATGGCACTCCCAGCGCTGAGCACGCCTAGTTCTGCTTAGTTACAATGAATTAGGAAACATCAGGAAGGCTCCAGTGTCCAGCAACAGGGCGGTTAAATGAACAATGGCACATCCATTCAATGGAATACTATATAGCTATGAACAAAGAACCCAGGAAAGAATGAGAGGCTTTCCATGTATTAATGACTGCCAGTGTGCAGAAGAATGTGTGGAATCTGCTTCCTCTGAGGCACTGCACTTAGGGACACCGGGGTGGCAGCAAGAAACTAACTGAAGTGGTTACTACAGGCTGGGGTAGGGGACAAACAAGGTGGGGGGTGGTACTTCTCAATGCATGCTCTCCTCTGTTACACTATTTGATTTTTGAGCCACATTAATGTATCACTGATATAAAACAGATAGCAATAAATTTATTAAAAAAAGAGTGAATGATGTTAATTCAGAGGCAAAGAAAAAGAACCCCAGGATATGGAGGTTTCAAACTTGGGGTCAAACTAAAAAGACCGTGTTGTACCCTGCTCGACCCCTCAACAGTGAGCTGCAAGTGTCATCCATTTAAATGTCTTACTTGTTGGCCACCAGGCGCATAACAGTCCAGTCCTTGGGAAACATCTCCGGGCGTATCAATATCCGGAAAACAGTAAATATCTGCAGCAGGAAGTCCTTGGGTAAGGAGGAAACAGAGCGTTTTACTGAGTTGTTGTGACTGTCAGCACACACGCGTGCGCGTGCACGCGCACACACACGCACACCACTCTTACCATTTCTAAAGCAATGACAGAGAAGGGGGAAGCCATCCCTCAGGACTTGTCCCGGAAGGAATCATCACCCTCCCAGCACCCAATCCATTGGCCAACCTTCCCACAAGTCCCCTGGGCTGTCTCTCTCATGCACAGTGTACATGACCTTTCAATTCTTTTCACAAGCTCTAAAAATGTAGCTTGTAGAAATAAAATTCAAAACTAGCAACAGAGGATTAGCAGGCAAATATATTCTCTTTCTTCTGTTATAATGTCCTAATCATCAGAACTTTTCAACTCAAGAGAACTATGTACCGTCCTGGCCCAGTTCTGCCTTCCTTTAAGTGGCGTCAGAATATAGAAGGTTATGTTCATTAAAAAACATCTTACTTAAGCAAAAACCCATGTTTCCTTGAGGGCATCCTAAAGATGCAATATTCATGGAATGCAAGCAGGTTGATCAGATTGGAGTGTGTCATGCAGAACAAATGCAAACAAGAATGCATGCTCCGAAGCCATGAGAGTGTGGAGATATTCTTTATTTTTTTATTTATCTTTCCGTTACAGTTGAGTGCTTAGGTTTTCTTCACAGAGGTGCCACAGCAGAGGGCAGAGGTATTCACTAAAATGTCATCTTTAACTAGAACACCTGGAAACACCCTTAACAAGAAGCTCTTGTCAGACATGGAAATCCCTCTTCTTAAACCACTGCAAGAGAGAGGGCCCCAAACGCCCAGCACATTCTACCTAAGAAGGAATCAAAATAACGCCCCACACGTAATGAATGAAATGGAGCTTGCCCTCCTCAAAAAGAGATATAGAGTCTCAATCTGGCTGTGATTTTGACTTAATAACTAGAAACTTACAACGGCTTTTTGTAACCTCCTGTAAGTGCTGCTAGAAAAATCTCTTAATAACTTCATTGAAGGCACCAACATCGTGTTTCTTAAAAAAATTAAAAAAACACAAGAGTTTTATTTATCAAACCCAACAGCACATTATGTTAAACATGTAAACTGCTTGAGTATATGGTTATGGTTGTCACTCATCACAGGAGACAGAAAGAATCTAAAAACTAAGCAACATGTGGTGGGGGTGGGGGTGGGGGTGGGGGTGTGAACATACTCTAACAGCCCTGATCAAGCCCATAAATATTTTGATGAGAATTTATCTTAGCTTCTTTCACACCAACACATTATCTGTTGACATGTATGTACCGTGTGGACACGTGCCCACTAGGTTATCTGTCCTTAAAAGGCCGGACAGGTCCTGCCAGGCCTACAGAATCACCAGTGACAGTTTCCCAAACGTATTCCACTGAGGTCAGGTCATTTTGGGAAACACGTCACATTCCACGTAGGACCTCAGCAGTGAAGCTGAGGAGCCCTTTTTAATGCTGTTCTAACTCATTCCAAATGGTTTTTCAGTCGGTTCTTCTGGGGTTCCCAGACACGAATGCTGATGCCCGCTTGTAGCTTTCGGGCAGTCCCAGCCCCCCGCATTCCCTATCTTGTTGCCTTTGCTTAGAGACAGTAACAAGAGTCATTTGTGGTTCACAGTCCGCACTTAGTTGGGGACACCTTAAATAAGCTCTGCAATACGACGTGTCATCTTTTCTCCTGAAAAGTTTGAACAGAATTGGAAATTGGAGGGAGTACCCGCAGCAATGGTGGGGGTGGGGGGGAGTGTGACATCAGCGGCACAGAGGAAAGGAAGGCTTGGTGGGCTGGCACGCTCACGGTTCTGTGGTGATGCTGGGGACTGAGGGACAGCCGCTCCGAGCACAGGAGTCACCCTACTTCTCCTTATCTCACTACTCAAAGCCAGGGCAGCGGTGACGTCGTGCCCGTGCCGCTGCACTAACGTGACCCTCCACTTCCCCTAAGAGAACTCTCCAGCACCTCCAGTAGCTTTCTCAGGCAGCCACCGAGCTTCACCTCCCTCTAGGAGCAAGCGCACCCACCTGCAGAGGCCTGGCGTGAAATCCGGGGACAGCGCACTGGGCTTCAGTCAGGGCCTACAAGTAAGTAGCTTGGTGACCGCGGCAACTCGTTACTGACCGCTTTGGAGGGGAGCTCTCCGACTTGGAAAACACGTCACACTAAAAACACGTCATGCTAAAGCAGCACTGCCCACAGCTTCCAGAACACGTAGGACCTCAGGCTTTAAAGCGGGGTCCCGCAGTGCCATCGTCGTAACCACCAAGGGACGCGGGGCTCACTGCTCTCTCTAGAGACGCAAATGCCGGGGACGCGGATGCGACCCCAGCCCTCAGCGGAAGGCGGGTGTATAATGAAACACTACTGACTGCAGAAGGGGGGACACACCCTCGTCACAGCTTGGTTTTGCCTCTGACCGGTGCTACGGTGACGCCTCGTTCTGCAGACGGGAAAGGACTCGGCGGCGCCGCGTGGCCGCCCCGGGCCCTCGCCCCGCGCACTGCTGCGCACACCGTGACGCGCACCTCTCGCACGCGGGGGACCTGGGGACCAGGCGGGAGGACCTGGGGACCGGGGAGGACTGGCATACTGTGCGAACGCCGTGGAAGCCACTCCAACGGCCACCCTGGAGACGGCCGGGTCCTTCGAGCAGGAACGGAGGTGGCCCACCACCGGCCTCAGCAGGCGCTTCCCAACTCATTTCCACTCAGAGAACCCTGGGGAGGGCGAGGCCACATCGTTCTCTGACTCTGGAAGGTCCTCAGGGCCTTGACCACAACACCCAAGTCCCAAAGGCCTCGCAGGTTTGGGGCTTCATAACCCAGTTAGCAGCAAAACCTGCCCTGAACTACGTAGCGTCTCCATCCCACGGAGGATGAAGGTTTTGTTTAACCGCCGTTGCCACCCCACATCCCACTGGGGGGCTCCACAGCACGCAGGGCACGTGCCACGTGATCCATGTCGTTTCTGACATACGTTTGGTATGAAGGATGATGGAGAACAGGGAAAACTTATTTGTTAAAAGGTGACCTCTGAACTCCTAAAACACAGAGTAAGACCGGACAAGGAGCCTTTACTGAAATAAGTGGCCGGCAGCCTCTCTCCGCTCCAGTTAGGCCCCTTCCATTGTGACACCAGGAAGGGGACCTTCCTCCCAGTCAAGGCGACTTCTGTCCCCGCCTGCTGCCTTCCCAGGAACCCTGCAGTGAGCCCCTCCCTCCCCAGCGCGCTGCGCACTGGTATTTACACCTGCTGCCTCCTCCATCGAAGATACTCCTCCGACACCCCTGGTTCTCCTTCCGGAGCCAACGTCTCCTCTTCTAGAAACCCTGTGGCCATCCACTGTATCTCTGTGTTTTTTTATTCTTTAATCCAGGACAGCTTTCCCTCCACCCTCACCGCTGCACTGAAATGCTCACCAAGTTCACCACCAATGCTAATGAGTCCTTGTATGCCCTGCCCTGACCGCCCGCACAGCAGGCCCTGTTCTCCACGTTGCACTCCCTACGGCTTACAATGGGTTCTGTTTGGGTCCCTCAGCGTCACACTGCACAGTCTCCCTTGATGGCCACTCACTCCCGTGACGTCAGGTGTTACTCATGGGCTGACAGTTTCCGGATCCACATCTGAAGTCCAGCTTCCTCTCCATAAGACATCTCCATTCGGACGTCCCTCGGGGAGCAAACTCAGGCTGACACCACAGTTATCTCTGCTCCCTGTTCACCTGCACCTCCCGAGTCCTCGGGTACTGACCGGCACCAAATGCAGCCAGGGCCAAGGCTAGGAGTCGTCCTCAATGTCCTCAACAAACCCCCTTGTCCTCTACCTTTGCAGTCATCAGGTCCCACCAACTCAGCTTCCTAAACGTCCCCGGAGCTTATCATCACCATCACCTCTGTTTCAGGCCACTGTACAGGGTCCTGTCTCCCGTCCTGACCTCGGCTGGTCCATCTGCAGTACATGACCCTCTCTCCCCCTTCTTAAACCTCCAGTTTTCAAATGTCAAAGTCAAGCCCTCCACATGCACAGTCTTCTGTCTTATCCCCCTCCTCCTCACACTCCTGCATTCTACACGGAACGTCTGTGACGTGCTGGGCGTGTTCGGGGATCTGAAGGCACAGCAGTGAACCCCCCAATGTTTCCGACATTGGGGAGCTTATAACCCTGATGGGTGGCTAGGGGCTGGGGATACGCACAAACACGTAAACTAAAACACTCCAATTCTAATAACTGCTATAAAAGTGCAGTGGCAGATGTGCTGTGTCAGTCAGGATACTCGGGTGACATCTGAGTTGAGAGATCTGAATGTCCCAGTCAAAGACACGTCCAGCACACTCAGCTCCCAGCCGAGACCTCCAGTGGGGAGCGTTCCTATGGTCTTGAGTTTGGGTTGACGGCAAGTTTCCCAAGTTCAGTGTGCTTCCCCGGGCACTGGCCACACGTGGTATCAATACCTGTAAGTACCTGATTTCTTGCCCCACAGGGTTTGGTCTTTCTGTTGTTGGTTACATACTAACAGTAAGTTAGTGCTCAGTATGCCTGAATTGCCCCATCTACCCTGCCTGAAGGAGCGAAGGAGTCATTAGTATCATTAAATAACGCTGCTGGCCTGAAGACCCAGTTAATACTGAAGAGGGAAATACATGTCCTCGAACAGCTGTGTGGCTGACTCACGAGGCACGACCACGTAAACCACTTTATTCATGACTTCCACGTGCATGATTACTATTCGTGTGAATATTAAAGCGCAGAACTCAATACCTAAATTATATCAATCATGTTTTTCAATTTCTGCTTTTTTGTTAATGTTGTATTCCCAGGGTCCCGGGAAACATGTAGCCTTTTCCCGTATGAAGTTTTGAAATATGAAGTTATACTTACTAAGTAAAACCTACTGGTTCCTCAACTGTGTTCAATATTTAGAGTCTGGTGAACATTAATAGTCTTCCTTTTTAACCACATGGGTTTCTGTAGGTACAGTGGTGAGTTCCAATGTCTTCTAATTCTAAACTCAAGAATGAATTAAGCACAAAAAACGTGGCATTTTCAGGCTTGGGCATGTGTCAATCACCTGACCGCTAGGCAGACTACATCACTCTGCCCACCCCTGCTTTTTACGCCGTATGACGCGGCTTGGCAACGGCCAAGGCCACTGAAAGACCCTTCTGAGATCAGACAGCATCGTCCAGGCAGTTCACAGCCCAAGACGAGTGACCCTGACGCACCGTCTCTAATAGATTTTTCAAAATCTGCAAATCTCCCGCCGGGCACCGCGCAGCCTCCCAGTCATGCAGCGCTACACGTGACTGTCCCCAATGTCCTCCACGCCACCCCCCAGCATCCCGGCGACCCATCCATTTTGACGGTTCACGTATGAGGTTGTCTGGGAAGCTGAAGCGATGGCAGAGAAATAAATAAGGACCGATGACAGGTAGGTCGTTTCTCCCACGGAGGACAGTCAGCTTCGAAGCTTGTAGTGGACATCGCGATAGAAGCACGAAGCCCACAGCGGGACACGCCTGAACGAGCGTGTCCCCCCACAGACGGCGGCATCCGAGCTCGCCCCGGGGGCTCAGAACACAGACGTCCATTTTTCTGTATGTTTGTGTTTTACAAGAATAAAGAACAATAGGGAATTTCTATACTTGAACGTAATCATTGATTTTAATAAACGGTACCACATTAACTGTATTTACTTAAATATATAAATACTGTCATTATGTAATGTTACTCCGTGTAAAACTGCTTCAAGGACTTTGCTCCATTCACAAGATATTTTAATATGTTTTCCTGGGGCTTGCACGAGTAACAACAAAGAGGTTTTGTATGCCCTATTGTGTAATGTTTTGTAATACATTTTTTATGTCATCAATGCCATTAGATTCTAGTTTATCTACACTTAAATCTAATTGATGCCACTTACTATGTTTTGAGTATTTTTTGCTAAAATTCAATATAATGGTAAGTGTATTACCATATAACAAAATTTAAAATGAAAACAATGTCCGTCATAGACAAAGCAGCTCAAAATGTTATTATTAAATGCATAAAACAATCAAAACATCAACTTTTTATTTTTTGTGGCTTTTTGACACATTTTGAAAAAAAAAAACAAAACAACGTGAAGTCACTTCAAGCAGTGAAAGAGTTAAAGTTCCTGGCATCTCAGCACAGACCGGTCATTACAAGCCCTGAATCGAAGCTTTTATTTCCTGTCCGCATGTCCGACTAACGCAGCGCACTGGCCAGACCAGAGCTGGTAGGGAGTGTCCCCTCTGCCTCCCTGGCCAGCACTCCTCACTGCGGTCTCAGAGGGACGCAGCCAGCGAATTCATCGCTGCACGCAACCTCACCTTCGTGCAGGCACTCCGAGGGCTGTCCCGAAAACCCAGGCCTGGCCAACGTAAGCAGAACAGCTAGGTGACTGGACACTCTCCGGACGGCCCTCGTACTTCCAAGGCACTTAGCCAGAGCTAGTCTACTGGCTTTGGTCCCGTTAGCTCTGATACTGTCTCTGGTTTACTGCACTTTGATGACAGGTGTTTTAAGTGCTAAGTTCTTGTCCAAAACAAGAGCTAATTACTCTGCTTGAGTACAGAAGTCTTCAAGAGTCCATCCAGGTATGAGCAGCTGTGTGCGTGAAGCTGAGAAAAACAGCTTAAAACTCAAGGGGAACGGGTAAAGCGACTGTCAAGGGGGCATCTAAACGATGATGAACAACAACAAGAGAAGCTACACGGATAGACTAAAGAACTTTTTAAACGTCACTTACCCTCAGGTCTTCCTTCGTGTTGAAACTATCCAGAAGCTGTTGATAATGTCTATCTGTCATTTGCCGTAATAGGGACAGGAGACAAGCAACAAACTCCCCCTAATACAAATAAAAAACAAAAAAAAAAGCCAGCATTTTTTTAAGTCAGGAATAAAAGGACAGCAGTAACCTACTTTGAAGGGCCCTCAAACAGAGCACCCTCGTACACAAAGACTGCTAGGATCCACACCCACCCCATGACGTCCTCTTAACCTAAATTAACGTAACATCACAGTCAAAACTTCTCCCTGGGATGACTGTCATTTCCTGGCATTTTTGAACTTAGAGGGGATTCTTTTGCTTGGGCGAAAGCTTCTCGGGAGGGAAGTAACTCCACACACCTACAGACACGGCGGCAAGGCCCTGGACCACCTAGTCAGCACTTCCTGTGCCTTCACTCACTGATCATTCTAGCCTCATGTCAACGCTATGAGGTAGGGGAGGTGGGGGTCTGCTGCTTACTCAAAGAAGGTACAATGTAGGGTGCAGTGGGCGAAAAAAGCCTTGCTCAAAGTCACACACGGAAGTCACTCCCAGGTCTTTCAGGCCAAAGCTCTCCTGTACGTTCCTGCCCCACTTTTGAATGCATGTGACCTTCACCAGCTCTTCGGAGGGCTGTCCTGCTCACAGCAGGGGGAACAGAAAGCCGACCTTGGCACAGGCTGCTTTCAATCTCCTTTTACAGTGAGTTTAGCCCCTTTCCCGACTGTCCCGAGAACACGCACGGGCCAGTGAGAACACACAGGGCCAGCGGGAATATGCACGGGCCAGCGGGAACACGCATGGGCCAGTGGCACGGGTGGCTGCAGGCCTCCCCTGAGAGAACTCGCGGGCTGCAGCCTTCCCCTCACCCCCAGAGTTGGCCAGCGAACATCTCACTTTTGTCACTAGTTTCCCCTCGCTCTAATATGATAATAGTCTTTGGAAATAAATGACATCATTCTATTTACAGTATTCTGTTTTTAGTTGTGGTATTTCCATTTACAAAATATAGTTTTCTAATTCTTGATTGTTGAAAATGCCAAACCCTAGAAAACACAGCATTCCTACGTCTGAAAATGATCATTAAATACTGATCATCACATACATTTCTGTTCCATTAGGATTAGAGACAAGTTCTGGTGAGAAGTAACTCCAAGAACAGTTTTTATACTTTATTTTCATGTCGAAAACCAGTCAGTTTTCTTCAGCCTCAAAGAGCGTGTTTACGTAAAATTAAATGAACCCAGCAGCAAAATACACCTTCTTCTAAAAAAATCTAAACGGGAAATGGGTTCACCTCTCCATAACGTCTCAACTTAAAAATATCCATCTAGTTGGTAGAAACACATCCAACTTTTCATCTCTTAGTTTATCTCTGATAAACTCATCCAGACACTGGATTAATATGCCAGAAATGTATCGCCACATGTCATCTGGGAACAGTGAAATAACTTCAAACTGGAAGAAAGACATATTATGGGTGATAATCAGGAAAATTATTAAAAAACAAATGGACTTTCATTAAGTCTTCTCTGTCAGTGTAGCTAGGAGAAGGCCTCTTCGAATCCTGGTCACTATGTGGGTCTCTCACATCCGGATCAGGCCCTCTGCACACAACTTAGCATCCTGATATCTAATCTTGGCACACGTGCGACACGTCAATCCCCACGTCTCCTCTACAACATCATTTTATTTATTCATTTCATCTCTTTAGGAACTCTAAACACCTTTAATGCTGTTCCGAGGCCCAGATGGCCAACATTTTACTGCCAGTTTTCATCCATAATGTAATTTTCTTTGTTTTTAAGAGATGTGAGGTGTCTATACATGAAAACCCTAGACTCACAATTGTTGTAAAGAAAAAAATACATATATTGTTGGCCAATATTCACTTACTTTTAAACGTGGGAATTTTTTACATGCAAATCGCTATGAGCTTCAGTGGCTTACACTCACTTTGTGTATAGCTAGAGGATAATGAGCATTTCTGTCAATAAGTGTGAATAAGCTACGGGATGGCTGTAACGACAGTCTGCAAGAAACCTTCCATTAGACATACGCACAATTTCTTCCAGAAATTTCTTACACAATTCTCCTGCATTCTTTTCCCTTCCCGAACCAGAGCCCATAGGGCATGAAACCATTAAAATCTAGACAAACACACAAAGTATGGGTCTCAGGCAGGACCTCGCTGACCCGAACCGTCCGCACAGTGCCCGCTACTGAACAGAACTAAGTGTGACGGAAAGAAGCATTTACAAATTGTCAGGAGCTCTGGAGCCCACTTGGGTGAGGGTGTGAACAAATGGCCACACGTGCTACTTTAGACAATCTGCCTCCACATGCAATTAGATTCTTGAAAGGACCTGATTACAACGGTGCTACTTTTTTTCCTTCAGCTAGAGAGAGCATTTTAAAGTTCAAAGAACAGTTGGTACAAAAAGTACACTCCTTATAAATAGTCAGAAGAAGGCTGCTGTTATGTGGAATTACAGTAATGACGGGAGGCAGGGCGACAGCCACAGGACTTAGAATTGGAACCCTTCACCATGACTCGCCGTGGGCCCTGCTGTTACCCACAGCACGTCGCTTATCGTGGGCACTTTCTCTGTGCAGACTGCAAGGTGCTCCACGTCGGGCTGCAGGTAAAGGTTGTTCTGAGAAAAGGACGAAGACATGAGACAGGTCTGCAGTGCCCAGAGAGAAGTGACTTTGTGAATGACCACAGCGTATTTCTCTCTGCAGACGGGTCACTGACAACACCAGGAACAGAACGGTTACTTCCTCAGTAATAACAACATTACCACGCCTGTCGTTGCTACCACGGTCACTGATGGCTAAAATGCATGGACGTGGTTTAAACATTTTCACAGGTTTGATGAAGTCCTCACACAACCTTTGAGATAAGTACAATCATTTTCCGCATTTAGACGCTTAGAGTTATTAGGTAACTTGCCCAGCAGCAGAGCAGGATTCAAACCAGGTCTGCCTGAAAACTCTCAAAAAAAAAAAAAAAAAAAAAGGCTCCGACTATCAACACAAAGGTGCCAGGTAACTGAAGTGCAGGCTTCCTCCTAAATTCCCCCTCACGTGCCTCGGGAGAGCTGGAGCTAGGGGCAGTTTCCTCTTCATGTGGCCGTACCCCCACACCCGTCCACCAACCTGACTGGCGGCCTGCCCAGATCTCTGAATTTGCATTGATTGTTTCCCTGGGCAGGCCCAAAGGGCACGCCAGCCCCAAGGCGTCCGGGGCAGGACCACTGCACGCGAGGCTGCAGTTCTCACTGTGGACCTCCGGCGGTCTTTAACCACAGGCGGCATTGGCTATGACTTCGTTTGCTGGGAAATTCTAATTTTAGGGCTATGTCAGAGCTGCACTGCCAGGAAGCAGTGAAAATGCTTCAAAACCATAATGACGGGGACTTCATTCTGCACTGGGGACCACAGCGTAGATATACTTGTCCCCATTCCTCCTGTTAAGTACAACTGACCCCCCAAGGGATTAGACATAAAATGAACAGAAGGTGAATGGGACAGGACAGATGAGGTGAGGAGAGGACAGGAGCCCGGTCGGGACCCCGGGAGGCGGGAGGACTCGATGCTGAGTTCTCTGCATTTTCTCTCACGTCTGGAGCCCAAGCTGCCGGCCACCCTGAAACGCCAAGGACAGCAAACAGCAACCCCGCCCCCAGCAAAAGCCCCTGGGCCGGGGAGGGGCCATTCAGCAGGATCCAACTTTTAACAGCAACTGCTCTGTTCCAGCTGAACACCACAAATTGCTGGCCTCACCCACACCTGCAAAGCCCAGGTAAGGAGCCCCGACGCTGACACTTCCAGGGCTGTGACGCGGCACCCCGACATCTCTCTGCAGAGTGGTGTCAGAGACAGCTGACAGGGAGCAGGTGCTCGCATGCCCACTGCGCAGTGAGGACAGTGGGGGGCTGGACCTCTACTTCTATCCGGCTCCCAGGGCCAGATTGCCCGGATTCTTGCCGAGTGACTGATGCTCCAACCAGCGCACCCACACTCTGTCCCGTGCCACCTGCTTCATGGTCTTACAGTGACATCCTGGAATTGGAGCCGCATGGCCGAGCCGGACGGCTGGGGCCGACTGGTGATCTCCAGGATGGTCCTGAGCAGGGTGTCCAGCAGGCTGGCCACGATCACGTCCATCTCCTCCAACACGGATTTCTCCTTCGGAAAAACAAAGAATGTATTCAGGAAGCTGTGTGCTTCACAGACAGAGCACATTTCCGAGCACAGTACTGAGGCGTCAGAGACCCCAGCCCTCCCCTCGGTCACCTGAGCGAATGAGCTTCTGCCCTGCCCCAGATTACCCCTGGGGCCTGGGGGCACAGGGATGCACGGAAATCCACCATCCCTGCCCATGCAGGTCTCTGTCCTCACACTCTGAGACAAAGAGCTTCTGGCCTTTTCCTCTCAAACGCCAACTCTGTCCTCATAGCACTGGGGCCTTGTGGCCTCCCCCTCCACTGCTGCCCAGGGCAGGTCACTGCCACGCCCCTCAGATGGCGCTCGTACAGCATGCAGAAGCCACGGCAGAGAGGTGGAAGGGAGGCGGGCACGTGGGAGTCTCAGCATCGCTGTCGAGCTTTGTAGAAGCTGTGACAGGTGAGCCCAGCGCTGCTGTGACAGCTGCAGTGACAGAGCTGGAGTGGACGCCCCTCCTACATGGACTTTCCAGCAGACCCCAGAGCCACAATACCCCAGGGGGTCCCCACGTGTGATCTTTCTCTATTTGCGCCACACCCTCCAGGCAATGGCATTGGGAGTCACGGATGGCACCAGGGCCACGGCTAAGCTCCGAGCGTCACCACCACGCTGCCTGTCACAGAACAGGCCCCAGAGGACATCCCTCTGCAGGCAGGCATTGATTCCTGCCACAGAGCCGCCGTCAGATCAAGATTAAAGACACACGTGGGAGGCTTTGAGCACTCCAGGTTTCTAACTCGGGATTCAGTTCTTTCTTGAAATACAAGCATAGGAAACCCAAGTCATCTGGGGCTACAGCAAGCCCACAGGGTTAAAAACAGATACTTTCAGAGGAAAGGCAGAAAGTCCCACCCAGCTGGAAATAAGAGTGAGGGTCTCAGCGGGGTGACTCTTTAGCAGAGTTTCTGTGAGGACATTAAACGTGTTGTTGTGAGAAGCCATTGGATGGGAACTATGCAAGGTGACCTGTGTTTACTTACTGAGCTGTTTTTCTTAATGAGACAAAACACGTTGCTCAGGATACGTGCACACGTGACCAGGTCCTTCTGTTCCTGCAGGTGCATGTGGAGGTGGTGCAACACGACGGGCAGGAGGATGTACCTGGAATCTAGAGGGAGAGGCAGCGTCAGAGTCGCACCTGTCTGGTCCCAGCAGACCCCGAGCGGGCCCCGGCCGGCTCCCGGATGCTCGCCGTAAACTCACGAACACGTGTAGTGAAGGGGACTGGATCTACACGGCTGAGAAGGGAAACCAGCAGTCCCACTGCCCGAGTCAGGACTCACTCCCGCAGCCACGGGGCCCCGGACTCTGTCACGGAACTCTTCCTTCTTAATCGTCTGTTTTACTTCCAGATAGTTCCATGGCATGCTTCTCTTGCTACTTCCTGAGTTTTTCCTTGAGATAGAGCATAACTGACTTCCTACTATGGTAGATGAGATGTAGTTTATTTTACTCCCTGTCCCGCTCCCCATCCTCACCCCAGCCCCTCCAAAGGGTTCTATCACGGCATCTTGCAAAAGGAACATGTTGGGTTTGCAGCCATTCTTACCCTTTGTGCACGATTAGATTTTTGTTTGCTTTTTGTTTCTCTCTCTTGGGCAGTTTTTGGGAACTTATTCCCAGTATTTCAGAATGTCATGATTATGTGCCTTGCTCTAGCCCTCTCAATCTGTGAACTCCTTGCCCTCCAGCTCTCGGAGCTGGCCTTGAGTTATTTCTAAGACGCTTTCCTTCCCTTTCATGTTTTTCTGATCTGTGTCTGGAACTTTGTCTCCATTCATGTCATGAATTTCTTAAAACTATCTTCCACTTTTCTTGAATCTTTTTTTTTTTTTGTCTAACTTTCCTTACTTTATCCTCCAAGTCACCCATTCGATTTTCTTGTTCCTGCTACTGTGTATTTAATTTCCAAGGCCAAGGGTCATGGGTGTGCGGCCTGTGCAGTGGCACAGGCCCCTGTGTTCACAGGGCTCCACTTGGCTTAGTGCTCTGTTGCTACCATCATGAAACTCGTAACAATGCCTCTAGTTTTCATATTACATGGCTAGACACCTCCCGTTCAGCCCCCGTGTACCCATACATATATCAGAGATCACGGTCTTAACCCTGGAAACAGCCCGTCCAGGTAGGGTCCACGTTCTTTATTTTACAAAAGGGAAGATAAGCTCAGAAGTGTGAAGTGAATTCCTGAGGTCACCCCATTAACAGGGGCCAGAGCTGAGACTCAAACTGTCATCTGGCCCTGGAGCTGGAGCTCTTGCCCTGCACTGTGCTGTCCCCAACACCGCCCCCGCCCCTGCCCCGCCTCCGGTCACCTCTGGATGAGGGCGGAAATAGGGCAGAGCACTGCGCTGTTCCAGCCCAGCTGGGGACGTGTGTATCCCTCAACTCAAAATTTTCACCCCTCAGTGCGTGTCCACGATGGAATGCAAAATGCCACAAGTGTTGATTCTGGGGTTGCAAATAAATGTCAGCAAGTGAGTCCATGAATAATGAAGTTTGACTGCACATGTGTCAATAACAGCAAGTCTCATATTGATCCCTTTAAATAAGCATTTGAAATACTTACAGTGGTAAGTAACCTAAAAATTGACTTATAGTATATATTTTGAAAAATCTTTTGAAAAATACCAGTAATGATGCGCTCTTGCCCTGAGTGTTCACTGTCCTCCAGGATGTCAGCGCACAAATGACGATCACATGCCCGTAATGAGCATATGATTTATGAATGTGCTAGAAGATGTCATCTGTGCAACAATTCAGACGGCTTAGGCTTGGTTTATAACACCCCATGTGTCTTATAGTTTGCATAAATTATAATTCCACTTGACTCACTCAAGAAAAATGGAGAACCCGAATAACTCTATACCGATGAAAGAAATTGAACTTGTCCAAAACCAACGAGGAAAATTCCAGGGCCAGATGACTTCAATGAAGCATTTATGTAAGAAATCATACCGAGCCTACGAGAACGCTTCCAGAAAACGGAATAAACACATAATACAACTAACTCATTTTATGAGGTAAGCATTATTGATGCCAAAATTAGCCAAAGACGTTGCAAGATAGAAAACTATAGACTGATGTCTCTCATCAACACAGATGCAAAAATCCTTATACATTTTTATCAAAATCAATCTAATTTGATACACACACACACATACACACACTCACACACTCACACACACACACACATCTCACTATTATTAAAGAGGATATATCCTGGGAATGCAAGGTTTAACATTTAAAAGTCAATCAATCAATGTAACTCATATTAGCAGCTGATGTAGAAAAAAATGTGGAAAATCCAGCATCCATCCATGATTAAAAACTGTCAAGAAGCTAAGAACAGAAGGTCAATTCCTCCAACGGCCAAAGGGCTTTAGTGCCACGTGTACCCTTCGCTAACACAATGCTTAACAGTGGAAGGCTGAATGCTTTCTCCGTAGGACAAAAAATAGGGCAAGGATGGCCAATTTCTCCTATTCAGTTCCTAGCGGCTGTCCTACGGTATATCCGGGGATAAAAGAATGCAGGATCCCGAATCCTAATAAAAATCACAAGGATGGGGCAAGTGTTCACAACTGGGAGAGAGCCTTCATCAGCATTTGCCCGGGGTCACCCATCGCCTCCTTGGTTTCTGTGAGAAGAGAGGCTTGGTGTCTCCCTTTTCTTTTGATTCCTGCCACCAGGCCACCAACACAGGGACATCTGGCCTTAGGTTTGCACCCAAGGACACCACACAAGGCATGGGCACGCTCCCCTTTAAGAAAAGGAGCAAAGACTTAAAGTCCAAGCTTGTGAAATAATCCACCGCAAACTTCCTTGGAACAGTAAGCCCGATGGGGAACTTAAATACTTATTTATACCAATTACTTGAGAGAAAGAACCAAGAAAAGAAACAGAAGGCTTCGGTGCCAGGAGTCACTGCCTAGTGATGCTGAATCAGAAAGGAAGCCAAAGCATCTGATGTGATCCTGCCGCCAGTGAGATTTCGAGAAATGCAATTTGCGACCAGCTGTTCCGAAACAGCTGCTGCAAACCAGCAAGTCGGCCGACAGCTAGTCCGCGTGGCTTATACATTCAAAAAGGAAGTAGCGCCCATCTAGCCTGCGGGCTGGCCTTCTCCACTACAGGGAAGTGGTGGCCAATGCAAATGCCACCATCGGTGGGGAAGTGCCAGACTTCCCGACTGGCTAACATGCTCGTTCTCATCTTCAGAAGAGAACACCTGGGCTCGTTGAGTAGAGCCCCCCCAAAAGAGAGCCCACAGATGCACAAACACTCCCCATGCTTCACAATGGCACCTGCTGTGCAGCGTCTGTGCTCGGAGGGTGCCTGCACCCCGCACCGCAGACAAGGCGTGCTGCACCGCGGGCCTCGCTGGGCGCGTACACGAAGGACACACGTCGTCTGGTTTTGCTGGTAGCACTTGAGTGAATAAGGACAGCTGACACTGGTTAAGTCCCCGTGGGGCTGGGAATAGGAAGGGGAGCGACTAGGACAAGCGGGCGACTTGCTTCTCGGTGTTAATTTTGAGGAAAGTCACCATCGTTGGTTCCTCCCTCAACAGAGCTGCAGACCAGGATCCCTGAGGTCAGCATCTGTCCACAGGGAGCTAGGACTCCGGAGGTCTTGCAGTGGCATCCAGGGTGACCAGGCACTCTCCACAGACTGGGCCCGGCACGGCTGCACGGGACACCCCGGCCGCAGCTCATGGACCTCGCCCCTGGGTCAGCCCCATCCTGGATGCCTCCACCATGACGCACCCCTCCCGAAGGAACGCCACGAGGACTGCCAGTCCTCACAGCTGGGAAAGTGGTGGACGTGCGGACAGGACAGGTGGCTGGCGACTCAGGGGCGGAGCTTGGAGGGTAGACCGGGCCCAGAAATGCACCTGTGAGTTACATCAGAACACGGACCCCTGCCTGAAGTGGGTGGGATGAACCCCAAGACTCACTCCAGTCTCCCTGCCACATGGCACCCGGTCCACTCCCCTAAGCACCATGACTGTCGCATCTTATCGTATCCTAATTCCTCATTTAACGTCTGCTTTCATGTGGGGCCACAGCCAGCTGAGGGCAGCGGCTCTATCTCCTTCGTTTGCTACAATGTTTCTCATGTATAATAATATCGAGGGCGGGGTCTGCCCACAATAAACATGGGTTAAATGGACAAATGGAGGCGCTAAGCCATGAGGTCTACTGGACACGAGAGGCCACGGACACGGAGCCTGACTCCTGTCTTCAGGTCTGAACACAACTTAAATGGGAAGTGAGTCTGCTGTCATCTACCTGCCGGCCAGCACTCGCCCTGGGCCCCGGGCACAACCACTCCCACGGCAGCTGCTGTGGCCCTAGAAACAAGACACGCACCCCGGCCACGCTCCCACCCCCTACAACTCCGCGCCAAGGGGGACGAGTGCCGTATCAGCCATGAAGACACACGTCCCCCTGCCCCCAGCAACGGGCTTGCCCCTGCCGACCAGATTGGAGGTGGTCAGAGACGAGGCACGAGAACAAAGTGTAGACAGGGCCCACACGCGCAGGACCGCGCTTCCTTCCAAGCCCCACAGGTGAGGCTTCGGGCCAACGGGCCTCGGAGCGCGCGCGTTTCCCCTGAAATTCTGCGTCCCGAGGCGGCGCGTCAGCGTGAGGGCCGCAGGTTGTCTTTGCCTCTTCCAGGGAGACACGGCAAATTACTCTCCACACAAGCCCATTTTCACGTGCTTAAGAACCTGTACTTCAGCATGGTTTTAACTAACACATACCTTAAAAACCGAAAACCGGAAACGGCCTGTGGGCAAATCCAAGAACAGAAGCCAAACAGTGAAATGGTTAGACTTTCAGGGGTGTTCCCGGAGAAAGGCCTTCGCTCCTGAGTTCCCCACTCGGGGACGGGGGACTGAGGGCAACGTGACCAGGGGCACAGAGGAGGAGGAGGAGGGATGAGGGTGTGCAGGCTGGAGGGGGAAGAACGTGAATGAGTTTTAACCAAAGGCTTCCTCGAGGTCTCAGTAATTTTTAAAAATATTTCTTATTTTGGATAACTAACATGAAATCTACATTAAAAAAAAAAAATCTCAGGAACATCACGCTGAGCAAATAAGCCAGCCAGACAAAACCAAGAACCATGACTTCTCTCATATGTGGAAGGTAAAACTGTGGATACAAAACTGAAAGCAACCAAGAAACCAAAACTCATGGACAGTCAGTAGTTTAGTGGTTACCTGAGGGCAAGGGGGGAGGGGGAGGAGGGGAGGGCAAGGGGGGAGGGGGAGGAGGGGAGGGCACGCGGGGAGGAGTCAAGTACACGGTGATGGAAAGAGCTGGCACTGGGTGGTGAGCACACGATGCAGCACACAGATGATGCGCTGTAGAACTGTACACCTGGAACCGATGTAATGCTTGTTAGCCAATGTCAACCCCATTAAGTATTAAAAAACAAAAAAATCTAAGGTTTTCACACGTTTCCCAGTGATCCTCTATTATCATTCTGCTTTGAGAAAAGAGAAGCCCTGATGAATGCAACCTGACTAGTCCTCATAAGGCCCGCCCAACACAGTGCAGGCTCTGGCTAGCACCAGCTTGTCTGACCTGCGGCCGTGGGCCACACGGGGCTTTCAATGCGGCCCAACACAAATTCATAAGCTTTCTTAACACGTTACAAAAATTATACATGGACCTTTTTTTTTTTTTTAGCTCATCAGCTATCGTTAGAGTTAGTGTCTTGTATGTGTGGCCCAAGACCATTCTTCCTCGTCCGGTGTGGCCCAGGGACACCGCTGGGCCAGAAGAACAGTTTGAAACAACTGGTATTTGCAAGTGTGAAAGGAACAGAATCCCTTGCAATGCAAGAAAAGTCAATAGGGAACTATACTGTAACTGCAGTTCTAAGAAATTAAAGCTACGAGGCACCCATCCACTGCAGCGAGATTTTATTCTTCACGTTGCAGACTGATAGGTAAACCATCAGACAACCTTCCGTTATATTATGGCCTAAAGTGGGGGAAGTGGGAACCGTTCATTCCCAGAAAATACTTTAAAACGAGGCTGAGAGTCCATCCTCCCCAGCTCTCTCCTTATATTTAATCTCAGCCGTGTAGGACATCCACAAAAGTGCTACTGGAGTGTCTGGAAAGAGAAACACATTCTGGCTACTTTCCTGAGAAATCCCTGCCCTGGCCCCCTGGAACTGATTTGCGGGGAGAAAGGGAAAAATGAGTTGGTCAGTTTTGGGAAGGTAACCCCGTCTGCCTGGACCACAGATGACCTAGACATAAAATACCAATCTATTTAGCGTCCCATTCTGAGCGATGTCCTTCAGGTTTGGTCAAATGCCCTAGACTCTAACCTTGGGAGAGTGACCTTGGGGGTGGACTCCATCCTCCCGCTGGTGATGGAATGGCTCCAGCCCCAGAGCTGCCCTGGGACCCTGACTCGTGCTGGGGTGAGTCCTCTGCGACTCCCTTTCCTTCCCTTCTCTGGTGCTGACCTCAGTACGTGTCCCTGTGTCTGCCCTATGCATTCACTTCCCATCTAAGCTCATGCTACAGCGTGTTCTGCAGCCATGCTTGCTCCTCTGCATAGCCCTCCACTTGCTTCTCCTTGGGGTTTTGGATGGTTAACTTTATGTGTCAACTGGACTTCCTGTGAGATGGACCACGGTCCTTGTTGGGAGTCACTCCCTGCTCTGCACCACAATCCAAGACACCCTGTCCGATTCACTGACGCCATCTTCGGAGCCTGCTGTGTGCATGGCACGTCTTCCCTTCCTCCCCACATCTCACCCTTTAATGGGACAGCTGTGCCCCATCATGCAGGCCCCAAGTCCACAGTTTCTGACCTAGAATTTCAGAGTCACGAGAAACCCGTCAGGCACCCTAACACTGTGGCGGGGGCCCACGTGATTCAATGTGAGGGCCGGCTGAACCTCGGAAGGCCCCTAGGGGGCCTGCTGTGTTTCTGCGGGATGATCAGCCCCTTCCTGATGTGCCCTGTCACTTCTATGCGACAGTCTCCGTTCTCATTGATGGTGCGTCACTCACCATCAAGCCAGGCCTCACCCTCCCCGGGCAGGGACGGAAGTCCTTACTCTCCTTAGCTCGGACATGCTAAGTGTTCCCTTAGCGGAAAGCTGCTTTTGCTTCTCCAGAAGTTTCCGCTCATCGGTAACTACCACAGGGAGCGTCCCACACAGTATGGGAGGAGGGGTTCTCCTCTGTCCTTCCTCCTCCGGACCCAATGTCACAACCACCAACCTCCCAACGCTGGCGCTGAGCTGTTCCTCTAGGCCACCAGCCCAGACCCTCCAGGGTCCACATTTCCGGGGTCTCTTAAGTCCTTCCGCCCCCTACCCCAATAAAAAATCTCAGCACAAAGACCTGGCAGCTCTGTCCTGGGTTATGGCAGCTTCTCCTCCCCAGGTCTTCTCAGTCCCTATTTCCCTGCCACTTACTGAGTGTCAGGAATCAACTGCGCTCTGAGTCTACAGACAAAACACAATCCCAGGGGCACAGAATGAACCCCTCAAATCATGTCCTTAGCTCTGAAAACAATTCTCACGATCGGTGTGGCTCCTGTACTGTCAGACTTTATTCTGAGGGAGAAATATGGCAGAAATCTCCAATTCCTCTGGGACAGGGAGAAACCTTTCTTCTTTGGGTGAAAGCAGAGTTATTGTTCTAGTCAAAATGAGGTGCCTGGTCAGGCAGAATGTGAAAGCCACGCCAAGAAACAGCTTTCTCTGGGATGAGATGTGCTTTCATGGGGAGAAACCAGAAGGTTGAACTTAACTTTTCTCATTGATGGAAGTACTGTTTATTACAGGGGAAAAAAAATATACCTTCCATCAACAGGAGAAAAACTAAATTAACCATGATCAATTCATTCAGTGGAATACTATAAAACAGCAAAAACTGAATGAACTACAATTACATCTAGTAGCATAAATAAATACGAAAGTATAATATTAGTAAAAAAAAGCACACTACAGAACGACATACAACATAAAGTCATCATATAAAGACTAACAGATGAAAAACATTTAAAAAGGTGAAAAAATAACGTATTTTTATATCTATGTAATTAAGGCACAGAAAACAGAAAATGCAATCTCAGATAGTGGGAATTTCGCTGAAGGAAGCCGGAAGACACAGCAGGAACTGGGTCTACCGACAGTGACAGATTTCTTAAGAAGAGACCCAACGCAAACACCTGACATCGTTAAGCCTTGTTAACGAGTACTCGTAGTACGCGCCATTCTCATCTGTAAGTCCAAATGTTTTACAATAAAAGAATGTGAGTAACAGTATGTTCAGTACATCTGAAACCCTATTTCAAATGTACGAGTATTATACCCTCATACGCACTCATGTGGAAAGACAATTCTCAATAGAATGACTTTTTTTAAATTTAGTAACACTGATAGAAACTTCTTAACCTGTATAATGGGGTTATGTTACATCTCAGGAAAAACGAGAAGAAACCAAGAGGCAACGAGATTTAATGACACACACACGACAAAATCGATTTAGTAACTGCTAAATTAGTCACTGGCCGTTAAGATAAAATAAAAAGAGACAATACATCAAAACTTACACCAAGTTTCAGAGTAAAAATTAATGGAAAGCTTTTAAGAGACAAAGAAACAAGGATCAAATCAGGTTCCTGAGAGCGCCTCTGAAAGAAAACATTAAATTTTGTCGAACGTTAAAAATAAGTAAATAAAATCTGTAGCAAGAATAGAAAGCATGCCTTACACGACAGCTACCTGCGATCAGAACCAATAATTTAATCATCAGGGTTTCTGTTCTTCCTGGAAATAAAGTTTTATGCACCATACTTCTGTATGTGGATACTTAATGAATTCCTTCTCCTGTCCAAATACACAAGCCTTTTAAAAGTCGTTTCCAGTCTCCTCGTTGAAACGGCTTTGGCTGACCGATGGCCAAAAGAGGTTGGGGTGGGGGGTGCTTTCTGGGAATGCCGCTGCGCCCGGGAGACGCGGCGCCCTACCTGGGTTGGTGTACAGCTGGCTCTCCACGGTTTTGCCGATGCACTGCAGCTTCACGGCCTGCAGGGCTTCGTCCACGTGCATGATGGTCGGCAGGCTGCCCAGCGTGTCCTGGACCAGGTTGGCCACCTCCCGGACGTCGAAGAGCTTCAGCAGCTCCGAGTACACGGCTGGGAAGGAGCTCAGAAACACCGCCTGGAACGGATGACATGCAAGTCAACTCCCAGACAGGCCCCGAGAAACCGGCTGCGAACCGCCAGTGCGTGGAAGAGTGAGACAAGTATTTCTAAGTGGCAGGAAAATGAATGTCAAGTGTTTCTGGTACCTAAAGCTACACGGCGCACGTTAAAGGAAGAAGTGCAGCAAACTAGGACAATTTGTTGAAATGTGCAAAGGTGCAACATCAAAGAAACAGGGAAATTCTGCAAAATCACTGACATTAGCACAGTGAGTGGCAAAAAGTCCCACGGAACCAGCACACCGCAGCACGATCAAATGGAAGGAATGCCGTGAGAAGTCGACAATTACACTGGTTTGTGGAGAAGCTTTCTAAAGTGCTCTTTTAAGTCTCATTTACCTTCAAGAAACCAAATGCATTAATTCCCTAATGCACTCAATTTATGATTAAAGGAAAACACAGGGCGGGGCATGAGAAGACCTGAATTACACGTGGCACTCGCTTGGCATCTCATCAACGCCGTGACCTTGGACAAGTCACGCTAGCTCCCTAGGTTTCAGTTTCATCACCTGTAAAATGAAAAGTTCATTAGAAGAACCCACTGGGCTGCTTCAAAATTTACTGTAAACCTTGAACTGTGCCTACTAAGAATAATAAGCTTTATGTACAGAAAGAAACCTGCAAATCATTTTTTAAGGAACAAAAAGAGATGCTAATATGACATCCTAAGGGACGTACTTCCAACAAGGGGCTAGGATTGTACAACAAAACACACAAACTCGGCCTTTTAAAATGCCAAAGCAAGAGGGCATCGGGAGGAAGCCTCGGCCAGCTCCACTCCTGCCTGGTGAGGGAGGAGGCGCCTGTTTCTAGAATGATGAGATTCCAGAGTGCTACCTGGCTTACCCATGAGATCTGACACCAGCTGAAAGTAGGCTGAGTCTACATGTGCTGCTAATTCAAATTCAAGTGCATGGATGTTGGCATTTTTCTATACAGCTGCAACAAAATATCTAGAAGCCAAGACCCATCTCTGATGCCAGAGGCATCCAAAACTTTAATGTGCTACAGTCAACAGCTATGTTCTTCTTCACTCTTAAAAAATTATAGGTTTATGTGGATGAGTTTCAAATTAATAACCTGGTACTCCCTGTTAAAAATTGTATTTATATGACCTTCACTGCACTCTGCAAGGAGCTGAGTCATGCAGATGAAGTTAAAAAAAAAAACATAAAATGATCCCAGCTTTCTGATTATTGACAAGTCAACTGAGTTGATTTTCCTCAGGAATCCTTTAATTGATCCATTAATTCTTTCTTTATCCCTCTTTAGTTAAAAAAAAAAAAAAAGCATTGGAATGTGCCTGCAAGGTAGGATACATATATTGTTAATAAAACGAGTGCAGAAACAAACACCTCGTGATGGGGGCCGAACGAGAGTTGTACCAGAATATCTAAGCGAAGGGCTTTTACCGCAAAAAGAGTTCGATTTCAGTTTGACCGGGCATGTCCAACCCATGGCCCAGGACGGCTCCGAACGCGGCCTCACACAAATTCTTAAAACAACATGAGATGTTTTTGCAACCTTTTTTTTTTTTTAGCTCATCAGCTATCATCAGTTTGAGTGTGTGTTATGTGTGGCCCAAGACAGTTCTTCCAGTGTGGCCCAGGGAAGCCAAAGGTTGAAGACCGCTGGTTTTGACCTTCTTGATGGCAAAGTAAAGACAGAAAGATAATTAATTATTCTGAATTTGGGGCAGGGTCTTGGGCCTCAACTCTTCTGTCACTCCTCTTCCACTCTCAGGGTTCCCTGGGTAGGGGTCTGTCCGTGGAGTGGGACATCAGGACCTTAGCTGTCACGGCTAAGTTCGCAGCAGGTCAGCCCAGGGCCGGGCTCCCAAGGGCCGCGTCCCTGGCGAGCTGGGCTGGGGCCAGGAGGACTCACTGAGCCTCTTACTAGGGCCGGGATGGCCACTGACCCACATGAAGGACAGCATGTGACCAGGAACAAAATGTGCCCTGAGCTGTAGCCCACGTGGAAATAATGCGAAATGGAGTGAAGAACCTTAAAGGAAGCCTTTCAGGAAACCTAAGCGAGAAACTCCGAACGGTGGACATTCTTGACTCTGGATGTGATAGGCAGAATTCTAAGGGGAACCCCATGGCCTGTGTCCCCCGCTGACGTTCCCATGATTGCATGCTGTTACACGGCAACAGGGATTTTGCAGATATGATGAAGGTTACTAATGAGTTGATCTTAAGATACTCGTCATATGGAGATCACCCCAAAGGGCCTGACCTACCCCCAGGAGACCTTAAAACAGCAGTTTGCTCTGGCTCGCGGGAGGCGTCAGAGGGATGAAAGATCTGACACGCCTGCCGTCGCTGGCTCTGAAGGTGGCGGGGCCCCTTACCCGGGACTGCGAGTGGCCTTGGGAGGCTGAGAGCACCTTCTGCTCCCCCCGACCCCGGCTGAGCCCACAAGGAAACGGCCGTCTCAGTCGTACAAACACAAGGACACGGATTCCTCCTGAAAGCCTCAAAGATCCTGAAGGTGGGTTCTTCCCAGAACCCCCCAGAGAGGCCACTAAAGCCAACACCTTGACACCTGGATTGTGGCTCTAGGAGACCCGAGCAAACACTCCAACCAAGCCTACGGGGTTGTGACCTACGGGGCTGTGAGCTCGTAGCCGCGGGAGGTATGCGAGGTTATGCACCATCAGGAAAGCAACGCATGGGAGCCATCAGAAGGCGTGGGCTCAAAAGGGAACCGTGTCACACTACCCTTGTCCTCAAAACACAGAGGGACATGGTCCTCATGGCTCACTAAAGAAAATTAGCCACTCCATCATCCCGTACGGATTTCTCTCAGCATCCAACCAAGTGTAGCAGTATGGGACACGGCACCACACAGCACACGTGACCACAACTCGGTTTATGAAGATCCTCGGACACTCCACGTCCACATTTTACGTATGATCCCATGACAAAAAGCCAAGGGCAAAGAAAAGCGGGGAGGGCTATGAAGGTGCTCAATTTGTGTCACTCTCTTGGTTGAGGGACAGAATTTAGAGAACTGAGGCAATTTGTTAAGCAGATAAAAGGAAACACGCTCTGGGCCGCAGCTGGGGTTCAGTGGAAACACAATTAAGGCAAAAGGATGTTTCTCTACCTTTAAAGAAGAAAAAACAGTCCCTAGGAAGGCATCGCATCGAGAAATCATGACTTATGGTTACTCTTAAAGGAGAATTTCAGATGTGAATTCAGTTAAGTTTTATCCCTGTCATTGGTGAAGGTTTACAATCAAGAATCTCAAAACGAAACCGCAACCTTCCACAGCCTCTTCCGAGGATGCAGGAATACACACGGTCAGCTGGCTGGACTGTGGTTCTCACACACGGGAATGCAGGCGTGGCTCCTGGCAGCCTGACCCCGAGGTGTCGGGGGGCTCCTCGAACCCCGGGAGCGCGCCACTGAAGACAGAGGCCAAGAGGGTATGCAAAGAGTCAGAACTGTCTCTCTGCCCAGAGGGAGGCCCAGTCCACGTCTACAAAGAAGAGGGCCACCAGAACAGCCCCCAAGCAGTCAGGAAAAGCACTTCTGGGAGTGCTGGTCTATTTCTGGGGTCTCGCCGTCCTAGAGAATGCCTTTCCAGTGTCAAGTGGCACAAATTACAACAGTCCTCTGCGGGTCGAGTTCCGTCCTCTGATCGCCCATTTTCTGTCCCAATTCTCGACCGTCCTAGTCTCTAGTCTCAGGGGGAGGTCGCCAAGAGCTGCTTCTCCGTCTGACAGGTGTATAACCAGTCACCAGGGTGAAAGGTGCACAAGACGGATTAAGACATGCAGAGAGAGAAAGATCTTTAGCATTCCCTCTCAGAACGTGACTGAGGCCATGCTACTTAGAAAGTGGAGGATCCCGCTCTCAAACAAAGCACGTGGAGCCCCTCCTGGTGGAACGGCCACCCGTCAGCAGAGTCGTCCCAGGAAAGAGGGGACCCCGTTAAAGGAAACGGAGCCGAGGCCGAGACAACGAGAGCTGGGGTGATGGATTAACACGCGGTGCAACGCTCGGGGAGAACCACATCCGCACGCAGACCAGCGCTAGTGACACTGTCCCCAAGCTGACGGTGACAGCGCGTGTCACCAGCAGCACGCGTTCTGGACACTGGACTTGAGGCGGATGCAAACCAGCAGACGCCCCTCGGAGCGAGGAGCTTGAGCAAAGGCTGCCGGTCCCCGCCCTGCTGTCCCTCAAACTGGGGGACGTGTTTGCGTATGTCTATTGATTCAAAGTCGGGGAAGCCCCGAGCGATGGATGCCCCCGGGGGGCCCTGCCCTGCTCCGTGGAAACACCCCGTGCCTCCTGCCTAGGCAGTTACCTGGGACTGAGACAGCGCTCCGGATCCTTTGCTCTCTTGGGACAGGAAGAAGCGCACGGACATCAGGAGCTCGTGGACGCAGCAGCGGAACTCCTCTTCATGCTGCCCGCCGGTGGCCAGGGAGAACAGCCTCCGGGACTGGACGATGTACTTGAAAATATATTCCTGCGCCTTGAACCGACATTTTAAAAGAAGTTACATCCAGGAAGACCAAGAGTGCTCCGTGAATGATGACCAACACGCCAACCGGGGCCCGGCACCAGCTCTTGGCTGACTGGCTTACGCGCAGAGGGCGCGTGGGGGGTTTGAACGGCACTGACTTGGAGGGCAAGAGCCGTTTTTCTGTGATGCCTAATGACAGAGAAAACCCACAGATCACTAAAAATTCTATGTCGGAGAACCAACTGATGGCTGCCAGATGTGGGGAGGGGGCCCTGGGGTGGGGCTGGGTGACACAAGTGACCGGACAGAGACGTGCAAGCTGTCAGTTCAATAATAATGGCCACGGGGCATACAGCACAGCATAGGGAGCACCCATTGCCGCTCATACCGCAGTCACCGCGTGGTGACAGATGGGCGCCGGACTTATCGGGGAATCGCCCCCCGAGTTAGAGAAGCGTGTAAGCACCACGCTGTGCACCTGACGCGAATGTAATACTGAACATCAATTGCGATTGAAAAATAAAAACTTTAAGAAATAAATACAAATAGAAGTTCTCCGTAATTGTCCGAGGTACGACTACGGGATGTTTTTGATCCTCAGAGGTTTGTAAATTCACGCTTCACCAAGAGAATGCGTTTTCCAAAAACGGAGTTTGCTTTGCTAGTAAGTACTTTGGCTGCTCGGTATTTTGCCTTCAATCAAACCAAAATGGTAAATTTATAATTAATAAAACATTTGTCTTATAAAAGGCATGCTCGTCTACTTTTATCTATTGACATCAAATAGGGTGGTACCAACGACAGGATCCAAAGGTGGACTGGGCGGTGACTGGGCAACCCCTTAAAGCATCTGGACTCTTCTCGAACATACTTGCAAGTGAGGCAGTAGCATCTCCACATGCCATTGAGTACACAAGGCATGGGCACTGCTAAAGCACAAGACCCCGTAAACCTTGGGTGTCCTCACTGTAGCCTGACCAGATGTCCCGTTTCAAAGGGGACAGAAAACAGAGGTGCTGTCCTGTCCCAAACAGAACGTCTGGTCAGCCCACTGACCCCGAGTGTAACCCAGTGAGACGAGGCTGACCAGATGACCCATTCGGAACGGGACAGCACCGTTGTTTTCTGTCCCATTTGAAATGGGGTGTCTGCTCAGCCTCCCTCACTGTGATCCCCACTAAGTCACCCTCTTCTCGCTGAAGTTTAAGACAAATGCTCCTCAGACACCCTCTGTCAGGGAGACAGAAGCAAGAGCCAGGAACTACCAGGCTTAGCCGGCCACCTGCAGCCTTCTCTCACAGACCCTCCCTCCTGCCACCCCGAGACGCCACTTCAGGGGTCCCAGAGCCCCGAGCAGTGAGGATCGAGCTTGAGCAGGTTCTGGTGGGTGAGCCTGGCAGGGCCCCTTCCCCCCTCCATTGGCCCTGAAGCAGCCACCAAGTGACAGAGGACCCTGAGCTGGCACTTGTCAGAGATGTGTCCACGCAGAGGAAACTGCTGGCCCAGCACCGCCACGCGACACCATCGGCCGGTACCTTCAGCACGTCCTGGATGTGCTCCTGCCGCTCGGCCTCCATGATCCGGTCCACGTACCACTTGAGCACTTTGATGAGATCTCTAAAACACAGGAGAGAGGTGCACGAGGTAGGACGGGTCTCCTTCCCCATCAAATGCCACCAGATCACTGATTTTTATCCTGAGGAGGCGACTTTCCTCATCAGTGGCCACGTGCTTCTTCCAAACTGCTGTGAGATCCTAATCTTATGAAGTCTGCACAGGAGCATCACCACCCCCTTTTTTTCTGGAGCTGAAGAGAGAAACAGCCCCTCCTCCCCGGAGAGCCTGCTCCACGTGGGCACACGCCACCTGCCCTGCCGTTTCTGGCAGAGCTTCCAAACAGGTGAACACGAATCTCAAAGAAAAGGACGCTGGACAAGGACGTGCCCGGAAGGATGACTGTCACAGTCCACCCTGCACCACTGCTAACTGGGGCTTCCTCCCCGGTGGCCGTGGAAACCTCTGGGGGTGTGGGGGAGACGAAAAGGAGCCCTTCCCCACTTGGAATCGCACGCCCATGGCTTTGATCAAGCAGCTCTCCGACCTGCGGGGAGAACAAGGCTAATGTCACCGCGTTCCTCAGTAGGAGACTTCCCAGAAAAGCCAGGTTCTATTTTATAAGACAGGAAAACCGGATTAACACTGCCCCTCAAAACTCATTCCCAGGATGGCAGCCCTGCTGCCTCTCAGAGCAAGTCTGTAAAATGCGCCTCTTCTCCCGCTCAGGGAAGGACACGCGGCTGCGCCCCCAGGCAGACCCTGCCCGGCGTGCGATTCGGAAGACACTAGGTCCCTACGTTCCTGACCACCCACAGCCCCAGAAGCTTCCACGGGCCTTGCGTGTCTTGTCAAGATGGATTATCCTGCTTTCCTGACCACCCTGAAATGTTAGAAATTACACCCTTGTTCTGGGCCAGCGTTTCAAAACTCCCCCTGTGTGACACCTCACCCCTGCAAAAATCAAGTCTTGCAAAAATCACCCCATTCCTTTACAGATGGGAGGCGTAACCAAGGTAACGGGCTCCAGGGCTCCTCTGACGGCCTATGTTACGTATCACGGGAGAAGGGAGGAAAGGGCCAGAATCCCCGATTTCATGTTCTTTTCATGCAGACGATTAAGGTGAAAACATGGGCAGAGCAGCAGAGACGGCCCTGGAATATCGGGGACACTCCAGGGCTGACTTTGGGCAGAGCCAAACACCGGGCAAGCGTGGTGCGTAGGACAGAAGGGGGAAGCCACCGCCTTCCGGCTGCCTGGAGACAGGGACCGGCTACGGCATGTGAACTCACTCCCTCTCGGCCCTGCTCGCACCGTCGGGGCTGAGCGGGAGCAGCGAGCAGTTACGACAGCTGCTGGCAGGGAAGGGTCGAGCCCCGGGAGAGCGGCACGGTGTGCGTCCGAGACCAGGTCCCCACGTTACCGCACGGAGCAGAGTGCATTCCCAGACAGCAAAGGCGTCCCCCCAGTTCTCTCTTAAAGACACCCAGACCCTTCACGGAGTGCGGTCACAGGATAGGGCTCTGGGACGCCTAAGTGAGAGGAGATTTTAGGCCAAGGACTCCCGAGTGAAACCGAGACAAGAAGAAGACACGCCTTATGTGTTAGGCTTCGCGAACAGAATTCAGCAAGGTCTTTCTTTCATTCTTTTCATCAAAATAAATGCTAGCCGTTAAAAAGAAAAATAGGTGTGAGAGAAGGGAAGATACTGCCCCAAGGCGCACTTTGGGGGAGCTTCATTTCTTTGTGGGCGCTCATTTAAATGTCCCTGTAAAGCCGGTTCTGCTGAGAAAAGCCCCAAAGAAACCACTTGTAAACCAATTACGAGGGAACGAGGCTTACCTGTATACCAGGGCCCCCGCAAAATGGCTCTCGATGTAAGTGTCCATGACAGGCTTAAAATGATGAAATTTGCTATCCTGCAGGAGATTTATGATGTGAACCTAAAAAGAAAACTGCGCTTTACAAAACTGGATGCAAACCAGGATTTTGTTGTCGTCGTCGTTCTGTTTAAATGACCGTCCAGGCTACTGAGGGACCATTTCTGAGTCAGCCTTAGGAAGTCAATCTTGAGAGACAAAACTCTTAAGATTACGAAAGTGAATTTAAACTCACCAAAGAATCAAACACTTTAGACCCATATTTTTGGGAATTTTCATCTAAAATTCCAAATAAGGTATCCAGTGTATCTTGTAGAAACTGTTGGATAAAGAAGATGCAAATGAACCAATGAAATATCGCCGGTCCTCCCCCTGCAAACAGTCCCAGGAATTTCCGGAAGTGGGGTGACGAAGCAGCACACCTTCACGATCTCCGAGCCATCGATTTCTTTTAACTTAGAGAGGCAGCCTGTGATCTTGTCCGGGTGGGTTCTCCACTTCAGAAGATCAAGCATATCACCTTTCCAAACAGAAACAACAATCAGTGGTCTCAGTAGAGGCCCGTCTTGCCCATCAGAGCGGTCCTCGGCTGCTGAAAGCTGAGTTCTAACCGCTCTGTACGAGGGCACCTATTCCAGTTGCGCCTCATTTCCCACTGCGTTTGCCTTCCCACTCCTGCTCATCCTTCAGTTCTCAGGGGGGCTGCTGCTTCACCCAGGAAGCCGTTCCTGAAATTTCTAGACGGAGCCCACTGCCCTCCCCCCGCCCCCGTGTGTCCCCACTACACGAGAAGCATTTAACCCACTACCACGGCCATTTGTCTGTGACCTCCCAAGACTGTCAGAGTTAAGTCAAAACTGCCGTCTCCCAGTTCTTCAGCCATGGGAAGATGTGTGAGTTGCAAATCAGAAGCTAACCTCCCGTTGACGCCGTGAATTTTACACCGTCCACTCAATGAGCACTAGGTGTATCCTGCCTGCCTACCCTGCCCAGAGCTGTGAAGCAGGTGGGTGACAGGATCCCCACGTTCTTTTGTTTTAAGTCCCAATCTCAGGAAGAGATTGAATGATCGCCCCTTATCTGGGGGGAGGCGATGTGGGGAAGTCCGCGAGTGCACGTTGTTACCCTAAGTTTAAGAACTGTCATTTTCTCTACATAGTTTTTAAGTTGTGCTCAGTAGCCCAAGCAAGCTAACAAAGAAAGAAAACGATTTCTTCCCTGATCCCTACTCTTAAGAAGCTTAAAACATCTACTTGTTCTGGCATCGCAGGTGTCCAGTCGAGTGGGCTGGCCTTGGGACTCTGCACGCATGGGGCTGGAGCGCAGCGTGGGCTGACAGGCACACTGCAGGGGTCCCGGAATGCAAATCAGCTCTAGGAAACCTAGAGACCACATCACTTACTAAATGCCCCGCTCTAATGGACATGGGATTTGCATATTTTCCAAGTTGAGTAAAATGAACACAAAGCAATTTAATTCCAATTTGGAAACGGATTACTTCTACACAGAGATGTGTGTCTAGCATGCAAATTTCAGAAAGATCAATGAATGCCCTGCCTCCTTCCCATCTCCGAAAAACTGTTCATTTCCTGGCTCATTTTGAGCTGTCTTAACATTGACAAGGTTAATCAAAGTCAAAATGATAGCTCAGCACTTACCGGGCTCCCAAACCGGCCCCAGCATTGTCCTGCCTATAATGGGGTGCTGAACATGATGATTTCACAAACAGCTTATTTACGGTATTAGCCTTAAAGTGTTCCCTGCTTTTCACAAAGGAGCAACTTCTAACTTCAAGGATTTGATTCTCTCCGTTATACGTTCACAATTCTAACATCCTAAACCCAAGACCAGAACAAATTAAAAATGAAGGACTAGATAATTTAGTGGCAGATAATCTATCCTTAGCTTTATCTGTGTGGAAGGCAGAATGATGGCCCCAAAGACGTCCAGGTCCTAATCCCTGGGACCTGTGCACGTGTTTGCCTCACGTGGCAGAAGAGCGTTTACAGATGTGATTAAGTTAAAAATCTTCAAATACGGCCATTAGCCTGGATTAGCAGGTGCAGCCAAAGTAATCACGAGGGTCCTTAAAAGCTGGGAGATGGTTAGGAGAGACGTGAAGATGCTAAGCTGGTGGCTGTGACGATGGGAGACGGGCCGAGAGCCGAGAGATGCAGGTGGTCCGCAGAAGTGAGAAAAGGTAAGCAAAAGGACTCCCCTCCGCAAGCTTGCAGAAGGAAAGGAGCCACACCGCCCACACCTTGATTTCAGCCCCACGACAATGACCTCTGACAACTGACCTCCAGAGCCGTATAATAATGCATGTCGGTTATTTTAAGCAGTAAGTTTATAGTTACTGTTACAGCAGCGAGAGATAATGAATAAAACTGAAAATATTCTACTTGAGACAATGTGGACCTCAGCTCTGTAACACACACACAACTAACCCCCCAGACGAGGAACAAAAATTCTAAGGGTGTCAGTAACGGGGGACTTTACCCTCTTCATACCCCCCCGGGGCAGACTGGCCCTATAAAAACCACCTGAGGTGAGGTACATGCTTTATAATCTTTACGGAGTTGTACCAGTGAAGGTTTCACTTAAGTAAAATCATTAACCACTGCATGCTGATGAAGTCTGCTATAATGTGGCATCTCTTAACGTGGTGGTAGCTACCTTGAAGGACGTTTACTAAAAAGAATTCATGCAGTCAATTTCTGAAAATATTTCTCCAAAAATACTTTTGGAAGCGGAGAAACCAAAGCGGATATAAATGGGAAAGAACCGCTGGCCGAAGGGCTGTGGAAATGCAGTAGGGTTGCATGAGACATTGAGAGGCAGCTAAAAAGGGGGTTAATATTCAAATGCTACATTTTGCTTCCTGCCTGAGGCCACATTCTAGGAGAAGAAATACAACTCCTACCAACGGTGCTCTACGACACAGAAGAGAGAATTAGCAGCGCTGACAAATGTTTAGGCACAGGAGCATTTTAGCAGACACGATACCTTACTATGATGTGACCCTCGCTGACATAATGGCTCTGACTCATTACTATGGCATTCAGCCTGTTAGCAGGAAGCTTTACAGGACAGCCAGGAAGAACTCAAACATGCGTAGTTTATGTCCCTTGTTACAGACCGTGTTTGCGTGACAATTTGCCATGGAGAAGAGCTTGGTTTGTTAACCGTAACTCACTAAACAATCACTAAAAAAGGCACGCTAGAACAAAAAAGCAATATCCCCTAACTAGACAGAGACAGCCTTTATCGGAAAGACTGCAGTTAGTACTGTTTATGGGGCCACAAGACCACGGAGAGGATGGTGGTGCCATTCTTTGTCAGTCAGTCAGTCACTCTAAGCACCTGAGTTTTGACGGTGGGCGTGAAGAGCTGTGCACCCGGGTTCCCACACTGGGGTAATTACGGAGTTCTCAGATTACATGCATGTGATGGGTCATTCGGTCACAACTGTTCGCCTTTTACTGGACGTCACTTCACACACAGAAGAATCAGCAACTTTTCTAGTGCCAAGTTCTGAACGCCAACACTGGTGTTCACAGGCCGAGCGAAACGCACAAGGACTTTCACCCCAAGGCCCTTCGGGGAGAAGAGGAGCAGCGCACGTTACCATTCTGGGTGAGTTTCGTGGAGCAGAGAAAAGACGTTATCCAAAAGGACTCCTTGGTGCCCTTCGCGGCCTGGCTGTTACTCCCCAGGAGAACGCCCTTGGAGAAGGGGAGTTTGAGGTAGCGGGCGGCGTCCTGAAGATTCGTGTTTTCTTCACACTGTGGGGACAAGCAGGCGTGAGGGGCGCGCTCGTGGGGCTCCCGAGCGTCATTCCCACGTCCAGGTGGAATTCGCTTTTAAGTAAAATGCAACAGAAATGTACACAAGGAGCAACACATGGATTTGGGGCTGGGGCCTCTTTGGGGTTGAATCCCGGCTCTGTCGCTTCCCACACAAGTAACCAGGTTACATAACCACTCGCGACGGCCATGTCCATCTCCGAAACCCCGTGTGCGGCCACGAGAATCAGAGAATACATGAAGCCTTTACCGTGCAGTGCCTGGGTATTGGAGGTGCTCGAGAAACCCTAGTTGCAATGATCACAGCATTTTAAAAACACACTTATTTCAACATCTCATCTGCGGCGGCTATTAACTCACTCTGAAAGCTGGCAACGAAAGGAAACAGCATGTCAGGGCAACCTAACAGCCCCGCTTGGCGACGGAAAGCCCGGCCCCAACAATGCCCGCTGACGGATAAAACGGGAGTTGCAGATTTGGACGGCACGGCTCCAAATCCCTAATGCAATTCTGGCTGTAGCCGAGGGCTGTCATTTAGTGCTAAAAGCAGCAGGAAAATTATGGCCGAGGCCCATGGAACAACATGCAAACTCCTTTCTACTGGCAAAAGGACAAATGGCACCGGGGTGAGCGGGGCGGGGGGGGGGAGGCTTCGGGTGGTCACCACAGTGATGCAGGGCAGTGCAAAGACAGATGTCGCCATCTATCACGCCTTCTTCCCAAAGATGCTGAGCCAGAGTCTGTCACACCCACGGAGTCGCCATGCGTCTCACAGGAAACACAAGGGACAGCCACAGGCTGAATGCACCATGGGAGGCAGCCGGACGAACCCAGAATGCCTGCGCATCTGAGCAACGCAGGCTCAGCCCCATCAAATGCAGCTCTGCATGAAACTACACCGTGCACAGCTGACAGATGGCTCTGTCACTGCAATGAAATCCAGTTGTACCCTACACCATCAGTTCCCAAGCGGCGATACCCGTACCCCAGAGGGTACGTGCTGGGCCGGTCAGAGATACGCGAAAAAGCATCAGTAACGGCGAGAAAATGAGTAAAGTAAAAAAATGCAGAACGTTGGTTATGGAACAATCAATGTTAAGTTGGAATCACTGTTCATGGAGACACTTCAGAATGAGACCCCATGAGCGAATGATGATGGGTGAGGGCGTGGCTATGAGCCCTCCCCTCAAACTGCTCTTCTACCAACCATTATACAACACTACAGAACAATCCATTCGCGACATTTCTAGAACTTCCCCAAACATATAAATATTTCCGTAACCAGACTGTTGGATCAGTTTAGTTATTGACTGAGTCGGAGTGTGTTGTCTTTAATCGTGATTCTTTTCAATTTTTTTTTAATGTTTAAATACTTGATCATCATCATCAATATTTAACTGTTACGATCATTGTCAAATTCAATCTGTGCTTTGTACTTTTAGGGCAGTCATTTTTCTTTCCTAACTTATGACCTCATTTCCACTGTTTTACATGAAGACAGGCACTGCACAGAAGTGTCAGTGTTTAAAACCAGCTGTTTTAAAATCAAGGGATACGGCTTACAGGAATGGGTCTGAAAGGGGTGCACACGCAGAGAAAGGCTGGGAACCCCTGCCCTAGACCAGACAGGTGGGTAAACACAGATCAGCTGTGTCCTGCAAAACCACCGGTTTTGGCAGAGGGGCAATTTCTCTCATCAAATCAGTGCGGGCAGAGAACAAGGCAATCCGGATGTTCGAGTAACAGGACTCGGCCCTCCCGGTTCTCCTGTGACACAGACTCACTAAAGTGTCCCTATTATTATGACAGACGGATGACAACAGAGACACGTGGGAACACTTATTCCGGGGGAACCAAGGCCACATGCCCACGGCCTCTGGATCGTGGGAACAACGCAACACCAGGACAGGACACGTGTCTGTGGAACCTGTCAGGGCGTCGCAAGATGGCACGACACTGACTGACTACGCCCGAGAGAGGAGGGTGGGCGAGCCAGCCGCTGCTGTCGTTCGCTTGCGAGTGAGATGGGACTCCAGCAGGAGGAGCAAAATGCAGGCTTCACGGCCGCGGCGGAGGCGCCGTCTCCTTGCGGTTACACAGCGTGGCTGGCTCGGCATCTATCTCTTGGCCCAGAATTAAAGTCAGTGGGTGCAGCAATAAAGGGTGCACTGTGCCCGGGCTGCTCTGATCACGTCTGAGACATGTGACAGAGAACCAGAACGGTCAGTCATAAACCACGTTCCCGCAATAACGCGAGGTAGGGGACTGAGAGGTGAACATCTACAATTCGTTAAAAACTAAACTGGTACAGAAATTAGGAGTATATTAATCAAACGAAGGTGTCTTTAATTTGCCGGAAGTAGAGAATGAAATCAAAATGCAATCAGACAATCCAGTTGGCACTACGTATCACCAGTTTGTTGAAACCAGATTTAAATAGTTGTGGCAGCAAAATACCTTCTTTCAGGGACTCTTTGAATATGACTGGCTATCCCTCATGTCATTATTAAACATTTATTAAAATCCTACTGCCTGCCAGTCCTTTAATTCGGCTTTAAGAATGTAACGAGGAAATAAACAGTCCCCGTCCGTGAGAGTATTACACGGCTCACTTCTCATCCCCCTGCTGATACTGATTACGAAGCTGTGACAAAGGCCACGGGTCCCCGCTCTGCCAGGGGACGGGGCCACTTCCTCTCAGTCACGGAGAACCAGAGGGAAAGGCGCAGTACGTGCAAGAAGCAATACGGAGGAAGGCACTGCGGGAAAATAAGGCACGTGGGGGCGAGCGACGGAGACACGGCAGTCGGGTGCCCGTGGGTCCCTGACCGGCTCCTAGGCCAGGAAGAGCCTGTGAAGCACATATGTGTTCTGTGTTAACGGCACGGTCCCAAGTTTCACTGAAGAGGCCATGGTTATGGAAGACGTGACCATGAGGAGAAGTTGGGGGGAGGGGGTCTGGGAATTTTCTGCACTGTTTTTGCCAAGCCTCGGGGAGTCTACAAAATCTTTAAAAACACGGTTTAAAACGGCACAAGTGTATTCAGACACTAGATGTGGTTTAGTAGGGCCGGACCAGGGAACTTTTCAGCGCACGCACACACACACACACACACACACACACACAGAGAGAGAGAGAGAGAGAGAGAGAAAGCCCGGACCTCTTCAGTAAGAAACCCCGAGGTGACTCAGCTGCTCTGGCTCAAACTCCCTCGGACTACAGTACCATCAAGGCCGTGGGGCTGACCGGCCACGCCAACACTGTTTAGGTGAGACATCGGGGCGAACTGCAGGCCTCCGTCCTCGGCAGGCGTCGGGGCGGCCCGACAAGCAGCTGAGTCAGGGACACGCCGAGTGTGAGGGACACCTGGCTGGTCCCCCCCGAGGGTGGTCGGGAGGCCGGTCAGGGTTCTGGGCCGGAAATGCGGAGATGAGCCGCGCCGACCCACGGGCAGGGAGGGGACGGTCCTGGAGTGCAGGGGGCACAGATGGTGTCCAAGGGTTAAGTCCACAGAAACACCAACGCGGGAGGTGCGGACAGAGGAGCGTTTTCCGGGAACTCGGGAGAACACCGTCTGACGGACCCAGGAACGTGAGATTTTCTTTCTACAAGAAGGGGGATGAGCAGTGTCACACGCTACAGGGGGTCACGTAAGGAAAGATTCTGAAAGTGTCACGAGTGACCCTGAGAGAGAAAGTCCACTTGAGCTGTGGGGACAGAAGCAGCCTGAGAAGCAAACGGGACCGAAGAAAGCACAGACAGGGCGTGGAGACGGCTTTTCCACGCGGGCTGCCTCTGATGGGACGGGAAGACGGGCGTGGGGGCTGCGGAAAAGAAATGACTTCTGCTTTAAAGAAAGCAGCTTGAGCACATCGATCACCTGGGAGAATGCTGCCAGAGAGAGGAAACAGTTCCAGATGCAGGAGAAAGAGAGGATGTCGGGAGCAGCAGGGCCTCACGGGGGTCAGGAGGGAGGGAGGCCCTGAAGGAAGCAGGTGGAGGAACGCGCCCTAGGGAGGAGCCGGGCCCCGACCTCCGAGGCAGGAGGCAGGAGCAGGAGGCAGGAGCAGGAGGCAGGAAGGATGCAGATGCGCCTGCAGGTGGCAAGGGAGCCAGCGCAGGAAGTGAAGGAAGTTGCCGTCTGCGGGCTTCTGCTCTCCCTGCTAAGCAGACAGGAAGCGGTGGGGCGGACTGAACGGCAAAAGCCCATGAATAGCTCTGTGGGGACGGAGGGAGGAGTCTGCCTGCAGTGTTGACTGGCCTGCGTCTATACCCATCAGGCAGGTGCTGACCTGGAACAACACTACAATCCCCGAGTGATTCACGCTCAGCCGCCCAGGGTGGGGGTTAGGAGGGGGCAACGCTGACAGCTTGGTCTGGGGCTCTCTTTTCCTTCCCACGCATACACAGCAGAACTAAGGATCAAGGGATGCCCTGGATAAGAGAAGGAAGAAAGTGAAGTCAGGATCTACCTGCAAGAAGGCTCAATAAAAACAGGTATAGTCAGAAAACTGGAAGGTTAGAAGGTCATGGTCGGAATACTGGGAATTTAGAAGTGGTTCTGGATGATTTCACTCACCCACCCTTCCTCCTTCCTTCCCTCTTCCCTCCCTTCCATCATCCATCTATGCATCCATGCATCCGTGCATCTGTGCATCCGTCCATCCACGCATCCATCCATGCATCCATCCTTCCATGCATTCATGCATCCGTGCATCCATCCATCCATCCATCCATGCATCCACCCATCCATCCATGCATCCATCCATCCATGCATCCATCCATCCATCCATCTGTGCATCCATCCATGCATCCATCCATCCATCCGTGCATCCGTGCATCCATCCATGCATGCATGCATGCATCCATCCATGCATGTATCAACCCATCCAATATTTATTTAGCACCCAAATAGGAGGCCCTGCTGGCTGGGGATGAAGCAAGGCCCAGGGAGAGGCAGTGTACAAAAAAAAAAGGTCGCTAGAGTTGAAGTGACCAAGAAACAAGAGGCTATGGCACTGGAGAGGTCAACCAGAAGACAGCTTTGAACTAGGGGCTCAGCAGATTGTGGGAAAGGAAACAGCTGCCTACAAACTCACTGTCGAGGACATGACTGTCTCTCAGACCAGGAAAAAGGGGTATCGTCTATTTGGCTGGCTTCTTCCCTGGCCCTGCTCCTGCTCAGATGCACTGAATTAGGAAGCCCACAGACCCCAGTATAAGGAATCAGATTCTCTACCGAGCAAAAGCCCAACCTGGCTGAGTTAGGCCATGTAATATTCATCATCAGTGATGATTTCCCAAAACCCTAACTTCTCAAAGGCAGGCTGTATTCTTATTATTCCGTTTGTTTGCTGGTTTGTGCCACATAACATACTGGACTCAACGGTGTTTATAACGTATTTCGAAGGACTAAGAATCCTCCAGTGGAACGAGTCAGAACGGGGACTGGAGTGAGCAAGTATTAACTCCCTCCCCTCCTGTCTTGGGCTCCCACATCATTCTCCTTAAGAGACTAGACCTTTGGGAGATGAAGTCTCTTACATCCATTACTTCCATCTCTTTTCTTAACTTACTTTCTAGCAGGTAGCTGCAGAGGGGTAGCCAAAAACATCCCTATAAGGCTCAGGAGGACAACGGTCCTAGCAGAACGCAAGGAAACAACCAAACTTAAGGTTAAACGCCATTATTAGCAAATGGGCAAACTCCACGGGGAGGTTTTGGGCTTAGCTGTCAACCCCTCGGAGAGATCACAAACGTTCTGAGAGCTGCAGAAGGGACTCCAGAGCACAAGGTCTCCCGTGATGACTCATCACGTTCACTTCCCTTTCATTCAGATTTCTGTAGATGTCACAGTTTAGCTCCCTCGGAAACCACTCCAGGCATGTAGTCAATCATGTAAAGTTGAACATGACCTTGAAAGGGGTCTTTGCCCTTAGGATTCTATAGCCCCTCCCCAAAAGGACGAGGCCAGGTCCTTGCCAGGTTAGTGGTTGTTCACCGCTCGGTGACAATAATCTCCTAACGCACTCTGAAGTGGAGTCCCGCCATCGTCACCAAGGACAACTCTCCGTCTCACTCATTTCAGGCCCCGGTCGGGCTACTCAATGCCTTCAACGCAGCAGCTTTCTCCTCGGCGCACTGCAGGTGTGAGTCTCCCAAACCTCACGTGAGGAGCAGGGAGGTTTGCACTCTAAATAACCCCATGTGAACCACAGTCATTCTCTGTATCACAGCTGCAAGCAGGAGTTAAAGACCCGTGTTTTGTTGGAGAGTGCTCTCCCACCTCTCATCAACCTTTGATTTTATAGACAGTGCGTGGCAATGAGCGACACAGACTGGTCTCTAAGGCAGTTAGTTCTATAGCAATTCACGTTTCTTCAAAACCTCCCCAGAAACATTAATGCTCAAGCTTATGCGACGCAAGAATGGTCTTTAGTTAGACGGAAATCCAGAATAAAATAGTATAAAACGAACTTTGTCTCTTCCAATTTTTGTTTTTCTCAACGTGAAATAAAAATGTTAATGCTATAAAACGATACCTGCCCACTAACAAAAATTAAGCAGTGTAAAAATAAACATAAATTCAGGGCTCATATTTTAGGACACTCTTCCAAGCATCTCTCTCTGTACGTACATAAATACATACATACATACGAACGTGCAGGTACATAATTTTACAACATGGTTATGCTTCATATATGCATGTGTTAAAAAGTGATTTATCGATATAGCATAAACATTTTTCTATGCATATAAAAATTTCCACTATTTCATTCATTGTCTGGATATAATTAGTTTATTTCACCAGACCTATGTTAGCGGTTAATTTAGATTACTCTCAAGTTCTCCGTATTTTAAGGAATCAGCCATTATCATCTTTGGATCATCTCTGCTCACCTTGTCTGGTGTGGGATGGCTGAGTCTATGGATATTCCCACTGAAAATTATCTACGTGTTGCCAAAATGCCCTTCCAAAAGAAAATACCATTCCCATGTCCTGTATGAATACAAGAGAGTATTCATTTCCCCCTTAATCGTACTCCCGAATTCTGGGTTTTAAAAATGTTCACCAGTGTAACAGGCCAAGAGATTTCCCGTTCTTGATTTAACTTTGGCTATTCATATATTTATTGTATATATTCACACTTAATATTTTTGCAGAGCTTGCGTGGAGCGTTTCTCCATTTTTCTTATTCTTACTGATTTGTGTGGTAACTCGTGGTAAACTGGGATTATTCTCCCTTTGTAAACTCTGTTATGCCTATGTTTCCGTTTGTCCTGAGTCTTTCAGCCTGGATTATGATGATTTTATCAATAAAGAAGTTTTAAATTTCATGTAGCCAAACTTACAAAAATAAAAATTGCTTTGAGCGCCCTCACAAGGCCCTGCTTACCTGGGTAGTAGAAACGTGTCCACTCATTTCTGAGGCTCTGACAGTGTTATCCGTTACATTGAACCTGGTTTGTTTTCGTATAAGGAGCAAGGGCATCTCCACACCACTTACTAAGTGGGCCATGCCATCTACCCAATGACTTGGAGTCCACTCCTCCCCCATCTTTCTTTCTTTCATTTTCTATTTAAAAAAGAAATAATAATACATTCCAGGCTGCAGTTCTCAGCAGGCTCTCTGCTTCCCCGCCACGCGGGGGGAGAACACTGCTGCTCGTAGCACAGTTTTATAATCGCAAACGGCAAGTGGTCGTAAGCCGACCCTGAACTCGCCGGCTCAGTACTATGAAAAAGAAAAGCATGTTAGACCCATGGTGCCCAACCCTGTGGCCTCCTTGGGCCACATTTGAAGAAGAAGAATTGTTCTGGGCCACACCTAAAATACACTCACACTGATGATAGCTGATGAGCTAAAAAAGTCACCCAAAAATCTCATGTTTTAAGAATTTGTGTTGGGCCGCATTCAAAGCCATCCTGGGCCGCAGCCTGGGCGTTCCTGAACTCGACCCAAAACCAAAGCTGTTACACTTGGCAAGTACCCCACAGCCGCTTGGATAAGCAGCACGGGATCAATAACCCGGACCTACGACAGCTCTGCCGCCTTGGGGTCTCCTGCGGCGCTAACGCTTCCCGCCAGGTGCGTGCAGCGCAGGCCTGCCCCGTGTCAGACGACCCAGCTGCGCCCCTGCCGTGGCTGAGGAAGATCGGTGGGGACACCCGCCCCCTGAAATTGCTCAAGCTCAAGTGAACTTTCCTGTGCTCTGCGGATCACGCCTCTGCACGTGCCGTGAAAACGTACGCAGGGCCTTGAGCAGAGTTCAAGTTCTGAGTCAAAGTTCTCTTTGGAGAGACGTGCCAGCCCCGCCCGCAGATGCCCGGCAGGCCGCTGGCATCGGAGCGCAGTGGCTCTCTGCTGGGCACGGACGGGACTCTCTCACAGGACACAAGCCCCGCCTCCTGCCCGCCGGGCACTGAAGGACACGGCGTCTCTGATCGGCAGGAAGGAGCCTGGTCTTACCCACCCACCACATCCACTGAGAGGAGCCAACCTGGGCACGATGGGAACTTAGCACCTGCCCCCCGAAAACATGCTCCGACCCGCAGCGGGGGGCGCCCCCACTGGTGTGCCACGACCAACGGTTCCTTCTGCCGTGATGATCCCAGCCCTGCCTTTTCTGAGTCAAGAGTTCCCCTCACACAGAGTGCCAGTGTCTCCTGCCTGTCACGTTATCTGCCCCACACAAGGGACCTCTCGCCTCACGGGGAGACATCGACCCAGGCACCAGGGACACCGGGCTCCTCTGTCCCCTCTACTGCTTCCTCTGCTTAGAAAGCCTTTTTCTGTGTAGTGTGGCAGCATCGCCCACTCCTTTAAGAGAGAACGCAAGTGCCCGAATGGGGGAGACGTTAGCGGTTTTGCTCGCCACCATCTTCCCTGTCCCTAGACCAGCGCCTGGCCTGCACTCTGAGGTCAGCGAACGTGCTGAACGAACGCCTAGAGAATAAAGGACGGTCCAAGAATCACACACAGGCATACCCCCCGCCCCCCCCCCACATACACGGAGAGGCGACCCGTGTGGCACATCAACACGCACTTCATTAGCAAGAACCAAAGGTAATGAGTTTGTTTCTTGGCTCCTCCATTCACTCAATAAGCGTCACCACACAGCTGCCGGTGCCAGAGCCCCTCTGACCCAGCCGTGGCTCTCAGGGGACTCAAACATCCACTCGGGTCAGCCCAGGGCCTTCAGACCAGATACGCGAAGTGCAATCATTAAGATGTGTAGGCATGCGTCCCAAGAACTCCCAGGGGGCCAGCTGGGAGGACAGGAGGGACGGGCTAGGGAGCAGGGACTGTTCTCTGAGAGGGGCTGTGGCCAAGTTAAGCCTCCAAGTCTGCACAGGAGCTAGCTGTGGGGTGGAGGAAGGGGGCCACAGGCAGGGGTGAGGAACTACCAGAGCTGGGCAGACTAGGAAGTGGGGGAGGCAGGAGCAGCCATGGGGGGTGGGGGCCTGGCACACCTGAGAGCCCCAGGGTCTGTCCTCTCAGGAATGGGGAGCTTGTTAGTGGGTGTCACCCTCACAGCTGGGTGCAACCCGGACTAGAGTGCAACAAGACTCAGGCCGGAGGGCCCGTGAGCCCAGGGGGGCACCGACAAGAGCCCAGAACAGCACGTGGGGACAGACACGGAGAAATGCCAAGGAGAGATACGATGGCGGAAACTGCATACGTTAGTCCTTACGTCCTGGTTGGCAGTGTTTCCATTCTACACGTCGTCACTACTGGTGTTCTCAGACGACGTCTGAGATCGCTGGTTCTCTAAGTTCTCATTTCGCTGCCTGGGACAGCACCCAGCCACGGACCCATTCTCACATCGCGACAGTGGCTGGATTGTTTTCCCAGATGGTCCCCATACTTCGTTCCCAATGTCTTTATGACAATTCCCGACGCAAAAAATACGGGTGGGAAGCCACCGCTCACGTTGCCAGGCAGGCAGCCACCTCTGTGTTTGCTTGGTGACAGCAGCAGGCAGGAAAAAGGAAATGCTGACCTTGCTAAATTCACCCCTGGGGGAGGGGGCACAGATCTAGCTAAGGAAGCATGTACGAGCAATGTTTAAAAACACATTCGTAAGGCGTATGTCATCCTGTCACAGCAATGGAAAGGACTTTAAGGTCAACACACAGACTTAGCAAACACCGACACTCAAGTTACGATGGAGAAATAAGTCATCTCTGAACTACAACACAGAATCCAGAAACAACACTGTCACAAAGACGCTCTCCCGGCCAGCAACCTTCCAAAGGCGTAGGCTTCCCTGCCATCGCCCCCCCGTTCCCAGGGTGATGACAAGACGCTGAGTCCGTGGTTCCGTCCCACTCCTCACGGCCGTCACGCACACGTCCGTGCCCGACGTTACCTTGTGCACGATGAGCTCGTGCGTGCCATCTGGTAGCGTCCTCCCGTCTTCCTGCATCAGGGGCACGAAGGAGAAACCGAACAGCTTCTTCTCTCCTTTCTCCTTTGCTGTGGGGGGCACAAAAGAGAAAGCGAAAGAGAATCACTCGCGTATTTAAGCGCCTGCGTACACGGCTGCGTTCAGACTCACAGACCATCGAGATGCCAGATCGTCGAGACTGTCCCCCACACTCACCAGCTCAGACGATGGGGCCCTGTCTCCGATAACCACCCCCCAGCCCCAGACGCCTGCCCTTTAACCTGCCAGTTACAGTCTTTGACTCGTTTTCTCCACAAGAGACTCGTTATCCGAAATTTTGTTGTTTAAAAATGTGTGTGTGTATTGCCTCTTCCTCCTCACGTCCCACCCTCCACTTCTGGATGTCAGGTCCATTGAGGGCGGGGGTCCTAATGACTTGTTTTATTCTAAGCTTGGTAGCTCAAGGAGTGCCAAGAACACAGTGAGTCCTCAATAAAGACTTGAGAAATGAACGCATGGACAAATGAATGTCAAGGGCAGTGCTTTGCTTACTGCTCAAGGCAAGAGAGTCCCTACGCTCTGCCTTGGTCCGCCACAGAACTTCTCTCCCTAGAGTCACAGGTATGGAGACAGAGAGATCCATGGACGCTGGCTCCTTGGGATGAGTTGGGCACCCCGAAAAACGACAACATGCATGGCAACCTATAGTTTAAGAAGGGCTTGCTGCGGTAGTATTCCGGAAGCCGGAAACGAGGCAGATAGCTTTGCAGATGCCTAAATTAAGGATTACAATGGCTAGAAACGTCGAGGATCATTAGCCTTTATTTACAGATAAGGACACTGAGATCACCTGAGGTGAGGTCACTTGCTCTCAGTCTCCTGAATACCATTCCAATGCTTTGCACCAAACTTCCTTTTCTCCAGAAAACTGGAGGAAGCTTTCAAAGAACCTTGGTGGCCAATGCCACTCTCCTCTTGTATTTGGATACAGGAGTTCCCGGGGCTGGCAGCCGATTAGGGCCTGGAGAGCTATTCCTTCCCACACAAGGGTGGGATGGAGCATTACACCTGCTAGAAAAGTCCAGCTCTGGGGTACAGTAAGACCAGAGCTAGACGCGTCAGGCCTGGGGATCCACAGACCGGACACAGGTTTCGGTTGCACCCCATTGCCTTGCAGTCACTTCCGGCATTTAACCTTAGGGAGTGGGATCGCACACAGAGAACAGCAGGCAGCTGGCGGGCTGGCTTGGGCCCCCAGCATGGGGACATCCCTGAAAAGGTAACTGGTGCAAAGAATTTCCTTTTATAATCATTAATTTCAACCCTGGAGAGGAAACTGGGACACTATTGATATTCTTTAAAATCAAGCAAAACTCGCGGCAAAAATCTCTTGGGAAGAGGCTTCTACATCAATGAGGTGCTGGGTATGGAACTTACGATTGAGGGGAGAAGACTTATTTAGAAATAATTTCCTAAGTTTATTGGACTATCTTTTTGGTGTGATTTTTTAAAAATAGTTCATTCAGAAAGATACAATTATTCCGTAACAAATAAAATAAGCAAAGATAAGAGAGCAAGCAAGTTTCTCCAAATTTGCTTTCTATCCTAAAACAAAATACCAGAGTTTAGAGCACACGGCCGTTCGTCCTGAGCCATTTGATCAGGATCAATAAACTCAGTGAACTGTCACCGACAGTCTGTCTACTAGGACCCCCTTGTATTAATAAAACCCTAAATTTATGGATTCTACCTTCCCGCTTTCTAATTCATTCTTCCTGGTACCCCCACGTTAACAATTCTGCCCCCGGGGACCTCGGATTTGTTGTCCCCCGTCCCCCTCTGCTCCCAACGTCCCATTGCTATGGCCCATCCTTTAAATCACTTCCTTACAAAGACCTTCAAGTCCATCGTGCCGCACATGACAACACCACGGCCGGGTTCTGTGCTACCGCCAGCCTATGCCATGCCTACCCCAGACCCACCTCGCCGTCGTGAATACCCACCAGCCCAAAGGGCCCCTCTGCTGGGCAAACGCACAGTGCCTGGCGTGCCGTCGGCGGTCCCTCCGGGTCGTGAAGGAACACGAGAGGACGAACAAACAAGCCCTCGTCCACTCTCCAGACAAGGCTGCCGCGGTCCTGCCCGCCGCTGGCGGATGCAGAACGTCCCCCGCGCCCGCCCCTGCGCCTCGGGCACGGCGCAGGAGCCGTCCGACCCGGGGGCGACTCCTGACCTTGAGCCCCGAGTCCCGTCTCCTTCCCCAGCGCTAGGTCGCTGCTCCTACTGGCGCCCCCCGTCTTGCCTCCACACCATCCCCTTGTTTCTCTCTACCCAATCACTTCCATCAAAACAAAAAGCGCTTTAAAAGTTCCGTCTTAACAAAGAGAAAACAAAGCCCTCTGGTGACCCACTGTTGCTCCCGGCTGCCACCCCCTTCCCATTCCGCCGCTCTCGGGTCCGTGACAGCAGTGTCTCAGGGGCACGGCCCGTGCCCACGCCGGGGCCCTGCTCCCCTCCCGCGCCTTCTCGGGCTCACTCCAGCGGGGTTCGCTGCTGCAAATGCGCCAAAACCTCTTGTCAGGTTCAGTGACTTCCACGAGGCCCAACTGCACGCTGCCGGGCACCTCACGTGTGATCAGTCCCCTCTGGAGAGACTTTCTCCCCCCTTCGGCCTCCTGGACTCTCCTACAACCTCACTGGCTACTCCTTCTTAACCTCATTAGTGCCTCCCCTTCGTCTGCCAAGACCTGCCCCCAACGCCAAGTTCAGTGACACCATGCTAGTAGCCCGAAATTGGCCATGGGGACAGTGTCTACTCCAGGGCGACCGGAAACAGCTCCCCTCAGCCCAGGGCTGGTCACTAAGTAGCGACAGCACACCACTGAGCTGCCAACGTTCACCTTCTCCCGCTAAGTCTCTAGCCTGGGCCTCGCTGAACGCCCGCCCGAATGTGACATTCTGAACGTCTAACGGGCTTTCGGCTGCACCGTGTCTACACGGGTGTTTGCTTTCCGCCGTCCTAACAGATTCTCGCCTCAGCCTTCCGCTTTCACGAAATGGCGACCTCGTTCTCAGGCCAACCTCGTAGGGTCATCCTGGACTTGCCCCCTTCTTTCACATCTAGCCTGTTGATAAATCTATTTTAAAAATGAAGCCTGGCGCCACTGCCATCCCAGCACAAAGCGCTTTGGCCTCAGCGGCAGGACCGCACAGCCTCCTGGGTGGTCTGCTGCCGCCTGGCCCATTCGCACAGCAGCCTGGCGCCCCCTCGACCTAAATCTGGTAATGGCTCAGCCCACAGTCCTGCCCAGGACCCCAGGACAACACGGCATCCGGCTGCCCGGTGCCCTCATCTCCAAACCGCCCCGCGATTCCGTGTAGATGCCCAGCGCACTCCAGCCTCCACCGCGGTGCCCTGGAATTTTCCCTCCCCCGACGGCCCAGGGCTCACACTTTCACTTCTTTTCCATCGTTGCTGACTTGACACGTCTCCTCATCAGAGAGGTCTTCCCGGATGGCCTGTGTTCAAGGTCAGCCCGGCACTGGCCCTTCCAAGCCCCACCACCCCATCCGTCTTCCCCGGGGTCCCCACTACTCCCGTGAAGTGCGTGCTCACGTGCTCACACCTATTACTAGGATGGAAGCTCTCTGCGAGGAGCTACCTGGTTGTGTCCACTGATGTGTCTTCAGTGTCCCGTAAAGTGTTCAATAAATATTTGCTTCATGAACAAATGTTATTTTTGAATAAACACATGTACACAGAGAAATAGCTGGAAGCTCTTGTGATAAAACAGTCACATCGATGATCTGTAGTTTATGGGACGATGGGGATTTTTTCTTCTCCTTTATGTATCTTCAGAATATCAACAATGAACAGTAAAAAAACGAACCAACCACCCTGTAAACGCATGTGACATGCCAGGATAAGAGGGCAGAGGTCTAACAGGTTTCACTCGAACTAGCCTTTACTCCACGTTCCACGATGAGAGTTATAATTTTCTCCTAGTGCTCCTTCTCCCTTTTCTTCCATTTCACCTTTTCCCCCCTCTTTTTCTTACCCTGAAGCTCAAAGCTCGTATTAGGCCCAGCTGAGAATCTGCAACGAAGACCGGCAGAAGGAATGGTGTGCTAGCATTCCAAGTCCTCCGTGTTTTCCCACCTGTGACACTCCTCGGGGAATTTGGAAGAATGGTGAGACCCCGCTACTCAGCTCCCTACATTCTGGAACATCCGCAAAAGCATAACTTATGGAGCTTCCTGGGCCAGCTCCAAAGCTCGTGACAGTCCCAGGAGCAAATCATCCTGTTCTCCCTGCACCCTGCGTGAATCACACAGCCCTCAGGTGACGTTACCACGTATCCACTGGCCGTGTCACTGTGTCCACTGGCCGTGGCTCCACTCCCTCCAGACTGCAGAGGAGCCTGCCGCTCTGGTCATGTCTACGACACACTTCGGTGACATGGGGACTACCAGAAAGTCCCTGGACTGGGGCTGGTGGGCCAGGGAGAGGGGGCTTGAGAGGGTGATAACGATAGAAGAATTAAAACAGGTGTCACGAGACGACGACTCTGTGGATGGGACCGTTTGCACAGACTAATCCCGTAACATCTCTGTGCTCTGGGTCTTTCAGACCCGTAACATGAGGCAATCACTGCGCCTCAGCCTGAGGCCCGTGTGGGACGACCTGCCTTCACTCTCACTTGAATACTGTCTGAGGCCACACGAGGATGGAGACAGACGCAAATCAGGTATGAATCGGAGCCAATCGGAGGCCTTCCCAGTGACGTCACCAGGAAAGCCCCGGTGAGATCCTGTGAGCAGCGTGTGAGCTGGACCAGCTCTTGGCCCAAGAAATACCAGAAGGTCAGGACCCCTGGGACCAGAGCCAGTCAAGCTTCCTAAGGCTGTGTCTCCCCTTTCCGTCTACTCCTTCTAGGTGGCGAGCGTGATGGCCTGATCGTCACGTAAGTGATCAATTTCAGGAGGATGCTGTAGATTCCCACGGACATTTCCCCCCTTCTCTTCCCTTTCCATTTCCACTCAGGCTATTGGATCTCGGGGACTAAGTGAGCCTGCCCGCCTCTCGGGACCCCCCTCGCCTCACTGGGCCCTCGCGGGGGTCTCTGCTTCCACACCCTTCTGCAGTTCGGCCCCCGCTGCACTGCAGCTAGGAGGCAGGCCCCGGCCAGGAAGCACTTACTGGAACAGTGCCGGAACTCGAAGCGGAGGTGCGCGCCCCGGAATTTGTCCACGGGGATGGGGAGCTTCAGCAGCTCGGCCCAGCGCGGGCTGTTGTTGTGGTAAAGCACGAAGGAGTGGTACTCGCTGGCGGGCGGCTCCCCGGAGCCGAAGGAGATAAAATCCTAGCGGGGGAAACAGGCCGTTAGCGACAGCTCCACTCGGGGCGATGCCGGAGGCCGCGGGGCGACCGCGGGGCTCGCCCGCCCGCCCCCCACGTCGCACCGAGTGCAGGGTGGCCCTCTGCCCGCATCCCGCCAGCGGGCGGCGGCGGTGGCATTCGGAGGCTGGTCCCCCGGGGCCTTCGGGGCTCAGGGTGCGCCCCGGGGACGTGGGCGACACACACAGGCAGCGGAGGTCCCCACCTGCTTGCGCAGTGCCTCCCTGAGAAACCCACGCAGCCCCGGGCTCCCCAAAACACGGGTTCCATCAGGGTCACACCCCAAACTTCATGCTTTATTTTGGTCGAAATGAAAATACATCAACTTAAATATGTATTTTTCTGTTTTGATTTTTGCTTTTGTTTTTGCCAAGGGCCAGGAAAAAAGTGTGCATCTCCAATGTTATGACAGGTGAAGGGGAAAATATAATGACATAAAAATATTGTATTTATTGAGTAACTGCCGTGAGGAAATGGTTGACGTAACTCATTTAACAATGAACCTGAAAAAGCCTTTTTGTTTTTCTACCTTCCTTTCTGAAAGGCTTCTTAATGATGAAAGACACAACCCGGGTGGAGAAGAAACGTAAGATGGAAATGCTGCCACGCAGAAATCACCTGAGCTCAGTACGGATGAGCCCGGAACACCGACACGGAACCGTCTTACCCGACGGCACGCAGCAGTGACGCACCTTCAAGGTCTGGCCGCTGCTCTGCACGATGAACATCGTAACTTCCACGTTTCGGGCCACACTCTTCCCTCCTTTTTCAAATTCTCCCCTTTCTATCGTGATGTATAAATCATTCCTCATTTCACCTGGCAGGAGAGAGAAGTTAAAACCATTTTATGTACGCGAGGGAGTGTAATAAAGTACTCTGTGCAGGAACACTTGAGCTCATAAAATGTAGTGTTACACGGCACACCCATAAAAGTAAAATATATTCCATTTATACTTTCATGAAAGGGTTCTCTCCCTCATTGCCAATATCCACAGGGAGTAAAGGGGACAGCCTCTGCTAGTCTGTTAGCGAGGCTGACCTGTACCTCTAGGGGGTGAACACTGGGATTGGTACAAAGGTGTTATCAAGTGTCACCATTTTTCAGTATTTCCCCCATTTTATTTATGAGGTGTGATTACAAAATGACAGCCTGGCAGGGGTGGCTCCAAGAAACCAGTCAATATTTTCTAGTCACAGCACGGAGAGTAGAAGAAATATCGAAAATGGAATCAAATGATAGGACTGCAAAGTCACGATGTAAACCTTTTCCAAAATTCCTGGACCAAATGATCTCACTGCTGGAAAAACTGAGACCGGTGCTGTATGAATACAGATGTAGAATAATTCAGTCACACAGACACACTTACTCAATATTTCTTGCCACCAAACTATAAAACAAATGACAAAGGCCTGAGGTTCAAACTGACATATGAGGGCTGTCCAAACAGTATCCAGCCACGTAACTTGAAAAATACAGGCATTTATGGCTGCGGTTTCTCCAGACAGCCGTTGTCTTCTACGTACACATATACCGTCTCTCTTTTCTCACTGGTTATTTATAAAATTGGATGCTTTTTAATCTCACCCCTTTCTCGAGACTGCAAGAAAAAAGAGAAATTTAATGTGAACTAGCAAATATAGGCTGTTAGCGTGCTTTTACCTCTCCCACAAGAATGAAGTTAAGGTTAAGTCGTGAGTGGACAGGGAAGTGAGAAATAAGTCAATAAAGGGCTACTAGAAAGTTCTGAAAGGTAAACGCTGGTGAGGTTGGCAAGGTTAAATTTGCTTTTAGCTTTCAAACATTTGAAGAATCAAAAGCAATACTCTTTCCTTTCTAATACAAAACTTCCCCATAAAGCAATCACTAGAGGAGCAATACTGACCACACAACTATGCCCACAACCGGGAGGTGTATGAAACTTCCCGACTAAAGTGTGTACAAGCAAGTGCCCGAGCTTTCAAAGCCATCGGGGGATACCAGTGTGCTGGTCACCTTCTCCGTAACAGCCAACTTGTCATGATGGCATCCTTCTCCAATGCCATGGGCTGACCATAAAGTAGAGAAACTGAGTAAGTCCTAGGCAGGATGAAATCCTTTTTTTTTTTTTCATTTATTTATTGTTTACTTAATTTATCAGGATAACACTGGTTAATAACATTATATAAGTTTCAGGTGTACAACTTTCTAATATGACAACATCTGTATAGTCCATTGTGTGCTCACCACCGGAAGTCTAGTCTCCTTCCACCACCATGTATTTGACAACCTTTACCCTCTTCCCTCCTGTACCCCTCTTCCCTCCTGGGAAACCCCGCTCGCTGTTGTGTGCATGAGTTTGTTGCTTTTTTTGTTTGTTCATTTGTTGTTTTTTGCTTTATGTCCCACATACGAGTGACATGTGGTTATTGTCCTTTACTGTGACTTATTTCACTTAGCATGATACTGTCACAATCCATTCATGTTGTCACAAATGACAGTATTTCATCAAAAAAAAAAAAAAAGGAAATCTTAACCATCCTTAAGAGTATATTAAAAATACATTAGTAGAAACAATTGATACAGTAGTCTCTAGCTTATGAATTTTCTAGTACTCTCATAACAGCTCATACAAATCAACTTGGGAAGGTAATGAACTTGAAATGCCAAAAGAAAAGCAACATATTTCAACACATTTAAAATTATATTTGTACAGATACATCCAAAAAAAATGAAACTGAACCATTTTCTTACACCATACATATGAGTAAACTCAAAATGAATTAAAGATTTAAATGTAAAATCCGAAAACATAAAACTCCTAGAAGAAAACATAGACAGAAAACTCTCTGAGATTGCTCTTAGTTGCTTTTTTTCTCATCTGTCTCCTCAGGCAAGAAAAACAAAAGAAAAAAATAAACAAATGGGACTATATCAAACTAAAAAGGTGTGAACAACAAAAGAAACCATCAACAAAATGAAAAGACAGCCCACTGAATGGGAGAAGAGAATTGTCAATGATACATCTGATAAGGGATTAAGATCCAAAAATTTATTAAAAACTCATACAACTCAGCACCAAAAACAAACAAACAAACATGATAAAAACCAATCAAATTAAAAAATAGGCAGAGTTTGACATTTCTTCAAAAAGGACATATAGATGGCCAACAGACATCTAAAAGATGCTCAACATCACTCATTATCAGAGAAATGCAAATTAAAACCCCAATGAGGTATCACCCCACACCTATCAGAATGGCCCTCATCAATGAATCAACAAACAACAAGTGTTGACGAGGGCATGGAGAAAAGGGAACCCTTATGCACCGGTGGTGGGATTGCAAATTGGTGCAGCCACTGTGGAAAACAATGCGGAGGATCCTCAAAACATTAAAAATGGAACTACCTTATGACCCAGCAATCCCACTGTGGGTATTTATCCAAAGAAATCCAAAACAGTAATCTGAAAAGATATGCACCCCTATAGTTATTGCAGGGTTACTTACAATACCTGAGAAGCAACCTAAATGTCTATCAATAGACAACTGGATAAAGACGAGGTGAAACATACCTCTCTCCTGAAAACTTCCAGCCGTGAGTGCCTCTACGTTTCATATTAAACGGCTGGATGGATACTTTCCGTTCCAGACAGCCTTCATACATACAACGGAATATTACTCGGCCACAAACAGACTGAAATCTTACCATTTGCGACAACACGGATAGACCTAGAGTGTGTTATGCTGAGGGAAATAAGTCAGACTGAGAAAGACAAATACCACATGACCTCACTTATATGCAGAATCTAAAGAGCAAAATAGATGAACAAACAAAATAGAAATAGACTCACAGACACAGAGAACAAACTGATGGTGGCCAGCAGGGAGGGGCATTGGAGAACTGGATTAGGACAATGACGGGATTAGGAAATATAAATTGGTAATTACAAAAAGTCAGGGGATGTGAACTAAAGCATGAGGAATATAGTCAGTAAAATGGTGATAACTATATACAGTGCCGGGGGACCCTAGACTCATGGCGGGATAGCGCTGCATAAATTACATAAATGTCCAACCACTCTGATGTACACCTAAAACTAATACAAAATATTGAATGTCAACTGTAACTGAAAAAATAATTTAAAAAATTAAAATCTGTATGCTTTGAAAGATGTTTGTGCGAACCTTTTTCTTTCTTCTTCTTTTTAGAATGGCCCAGTAAACTTTGCAAGTCTGCTTGATTTTTACAACCCAGTTCAATTTATTATTATATAGATTAATTACTACACACACACACAAACACAGACACTGTTAATGCTATTTTTTAACAATTTCATTACAGAATAAACAGTAAAATCACAAACTTTGCCATCTGAATCAATCAATTTCCACACAAAATAGGTCTGCTACAGGTGTTATTTCAATAATATATTTGGGAGGAAATTCTTGACAATAGTTTTCCCACTAACTGATCGCCAGGTGAAAAAAAGCAAAACCCTCAAATCAAGGTACTTTAGAGCAGGGGTGTCCAACCTTGTGGCTTGTCTGGGCCACAATGGGAGAAGAATCGTCTTGGGCCACACATACAGTACACTCACACTAACGACAACTGATGAGCTAAACCAAGTTCCGTGCATAATTTTCCTAACGTTTTTAAGAAAGTTTACCAATTTGTGTTGGCTGCATCCAAAGCCGTCCTGGGCCACACACAGCCCGTGGGCCGTGGGATGGACATGCTTGTTTTAGAGCAAAAGGTGGTCGTTAACAAGAGCAGAATTCCTCTGCTTCCCGGAGTGGGAAGTGTGGTTTTTCACCTCAGGAACTTCCCATAATGAGTAACAAGCTTGTCTAAACCACAGGGGAACTACCTGTCCCGTGAAAGGACGAGTTTCTCAGGAACTCGGCGAAGACAAGACAGACTGAGGGGGGTTTTGGCCAGCCCAAATCCCCGACCTATAGGCTAGGCCCCAAGGAGGGCTGGGGGTCAGGGAGAGGATGGGCCACCAGTGCTGTGACATTCTTTCTCTCTGTTTGCATTCAATGAATACATCTTGAGCATCTACTATGTGCCACATATTATTCGAGGCGTGGTCGACTCAGCAATGAACAAAGCGAAAACCCCCTTGCCTACAGAGCTCAGGGTCTAGTAGGGGGAGGTCCTGAACACAGGAGTGAGACATGTAGCGTTCTGAATAATGATCAGGAACACGCAGGCGCTGAGCTCTGTTAGATTTAGGCTGTATTTTTAAGGAAGATCAAATCATATCACACTGGCTCACACCTGCTTTTTCCAAAAGATTAAGCAGGTGTGAGCCAGTGTGATCTGATTCATCTGCTGATGAGCATGTCTCTATCCCTGAGTGGTAAAGAACAGTAATATTTCTATTTAGAAGAATGAAATTGTCCATCTTAAAGATGAGACACACACACCAACCATACGCCCTTACCCCATCCCGGTAAATCATCACCTAACCAACTTGGACCCAAGAGAAACATGACTCATCTGAACTACCAGAGATCGAAGAAAAAGGAGGTCTACTCTGAATGATACTTGCAAGCAAACCCTAAATAAATGCTGAGGTCACGGCCAAGGCTCCTGCTGCCGGCAGCCGTCTGACTGAGCGTCAGCCTCGAGCTTCCACACTCTTCCCCCTGTCCCCCCAAACCACGCTCACTTAATTCCTTTCAGGTCCAGGAGCTTCGAAGATCTACTAAAAGCAAGTGCACCAGCAGGTATTAATTAGGGGTTCCCTAACGAAGAGTGACAGTCTAACCAGGTGGTATGTGACAACAAGTGTCCAGGGTACAGGCGGGAAGACGCAGTAGGGAGACCATCACGAAGGTAAAGAAAACTTTGCCCGTAAAGAATCATCAATTCAGGGTCCGAATGGGCCGCTGGGGTGTGGGGCAGGGCACAGCCGGGCCTCCCGGGACGTTCCTGACGCACGAGCCAGCGTGGCTCCCAAAGGTCCGGTGGAGGAGAACGGGTCCTCCCTGATATTCAGTCCCGCTCCGCGGCGTCTGTTAGGGCGCTTAGAGCCGGGCTGCCCAGCCCAGGGACCACTGCCACACGCGGCAGCGGGGAAGCTGACCTGCGACCCGGCTGAAGGCGGGCGTGCTGGGCATGCGCACGCCCAGCGCCTTCGAAGACGGTCCCAACGGTGTAGGGTGACTCCTGACGACCGTGTCAGGTGAGCTACCTGTTGAAAGGACGGTATTCTGATGGGCTGGGTCAAGCAGAGTATGTTGTTTAAGTTCATTTCACCTCTCTTCCCATTGCTTTAATGCGGCGACGAGAAGACTGACGACGACACTTGCGGCTGGCATCGCATTTCCTCCAGAGAGCGCAACGGCGCTCCGAGTCCAGACCATGGGACGTCCTGCGGAGTCATTTAGTGCACAGGTGGCAGCGATGGAGCGCCACTGAAAGTGACTTTGCTTCTCTGGAAGTTGGATACCCTAAGAAATAAAGTGCTGAGCAACCAGCCCTCAGCAACGGGAGAGTCCAAGGGCTTCCGGGGAGCACACGGGCATGTCACCCCCTTCTACCAGGGGAGACTGGGGGGGGGGAGTCTGTTTCCATCTCTTTCCCATTCCAGAAGCAGACCGGCACCGATGACGCTCGGGGACCCTCATGGAGGGTTCTGGGTGCTCCTGTCAGCCCCACAGGTAATTCATTCTGCAGAGGGGCAGTGGCTTTGTTAATGAACTCGGTCCTGCTGGGATGAGCACACACCTTACCAGTCCTGACCCCCAACAGCACACACACTCACTCCAAGGGACAGCATCTAGAAACGGGAAGAAGGAAACCATCCTGCTAGCAGGCTGTCCGTGCATCACTGGGATCCGGAATGCCGCCCACATACATCTCCTCACGGCAGAATTCAGCTCAGGTTTTCATTAGGGCCATCCCTGAACATTCACTGACAAAATTCTAGAAATAACCAAGGGAAACAAAGCAATGACTGTGGGTTTGCCAATGGACAAAATCCACTGAGTTTTAACGCTGCTTTCAGCGGTCGAAGCGAGTACATCCATCTCCCCTCGTTCCGTCGAATTTGGAAGATTAAGAAGCCAAAGGAGAAAAAGCAGAAAAGAAGAAAAAAGGAATTGCTTTTTTAAAAAAAGTCTCCTGCGGCCCCAGCACCGCAGCCTTGCGTCTGTGAACCCCGGAGAGTGCGCACCTGCCATTGCAGGTGGTGCAGGACAGGGACAGCGGCGAACCTCGTTGCCCAGGAAGTTCACGTCCACCATCAGGGCCAGGCAAAAGCCGCATGAACACAGCACATCCCAGGCGCCTGTTCTGCCCGTGAAGTGTCGCCGTGCTCTATGTTCCTCCGCTTCTCAGGGACACTGCGCAGAGGCCAAGCTGAGGGACTCCTCTAGCCGCTGGCCGCAGTCTGCTCTGAAACCTGCTTTCTGTATTGGAGGTGCCCAGTGGGAGGACATCGTTTTCTTTTTTGTTAGAAATACCAGTTATTGCAACTAAAGGAAGTAACCAACAGTTGCGAGAGCCACTGAATCTCGTGCCACCAAGCACACAGGGCTCTAAGCAGTCATTTTCGGCAACCGTAGCAGGAGATGCTCAGGCAGACTGGGTCCCTCAGGTCAGGTCCGCTCAGGAAGCTTTCTGGGCTGTTCTTAGCCTTTGCTGTGTGAACAAATTCCCATTAGATCCCAGCAGGCTGCGACGGGCCAGGCTGCTCGCTCCAGCATCTGGTTAGGTCTTCATCCTCCGGTCTCGACTTGCCCAGCCTGCTCTCACACGTGGGATCGAAACACCGACTGAGCGGAGCGTCTTTCTAAAACTGCCGTCAACAGCTGGAGGCAACCTCGTGGGCCTCTGTGCCTTTTCCTTGGTTGTGAGGGTAGAATGTGGAGCCCTGAGAAAATATGACTACTTGGCGGTTTCTTTAAGAGTGTGACCCTCCTTAACCTCACCCTTCTCCACTTCGAAACAAACGCCTTTATTTGGGGGTCTCTTTTAGCTGGTAATACAGACCTGAATTATATACACAAACAGAACTAGGAAAGGTGCAGAAACACGTACGGCGTTTGCATATGGCCACACACACACACACACACACACACACACACACAGTCTCTCTGCTAGAAAAATCCCCCAAGAAAGGCTCACCATAGCTCCATGACTGTTCTCATCAAGACCTGTAAGGGTTTCCTCTAAGTGACTCCACTAACCTTTCCACCTACGATATTTTCTGGATACGATTATACCTCAGTTTTCCTTCTGATCACGGTCACAATGACAGGAAGTCACACCCTCCGCAAGTTACCGATTCTCATATAATCAAAGTGTTAACGATTTTTAAAGCAACAACAAAAACCCACTTTTGTTACTCATTATCACACACAGCAGGTCCTTCAACAACGTCGTTTCGTTAGGACACGGATGAAATGCCCCAGAACTGGACTCGGGTTTGCACCATTAGCCTGGGCTAAAGCTGGCTAATGCACACACGGTCTCGCCCCAAGTCCTAGAGCCCACTGACGACGGTCCGTGAGGACTTGCTGCGGCTCACTGCATTTTCTCAGCAGGGCCCATCTGAACCCTTCAAAATTTGAAAAATTTCTCAAACTTGAAAATGGGACGAAATACCCACGTGTCACTGCACGTTTCATCCCAAGTCACTCACCGGGCATGATGATATTAGAAAACCCGAGCTTCCTGGTTATGGACACCCCGTGCGTAAACACGGACGAGTAGTCCCGTCGGATCTGCTCGATGTCTCCATGCAGCAGCTGCAGGGACACGGCCAGGCCTGAAACACACGAAGGGTCCCAGAGTTAAAAACGGACGGCTGGACGCAGCAGGGGCAGCCACAGGGGCGATTCTGCACGCCCACATCACCGGCACCGAGTTGGAAACTGAGGGCAAATGTTGGGGCGAAGTCAGCAGGCTCCGCGGGAATAATCTCTAGAGAAGCCTCTCCGCACTCGAACGCCGGCAAACACGCACGCGGAACCCTGAGGGGAGGACGCCCGGCCCCCACGGCCCACATCCCCTTCTTCCGCCCCAGCGGGAAGCACCCCACCTGGCCAGGCCCCACACGGCACAAGCCGCCACTCCGCGTTCACACCGTGCGGCACTGCGATGCCGTGTACAGATGACAGCTACGACGGCGGTCACGCTGCAACGAAGGGGAACCACAAAGCGTGGCGGCCCCACCACCCGTTAGGGTCTTCCTCTCACTCTCCTGCGTTTTCGGGCTTCATGTGCTTGCTTCTCAACCGCGTGGTTAACACAACAGGGAATTCTGTTTCCTAACAAAAGCTTCAGGCTGAGAGAAAATATGGAGCCTTCCCCGGGGTTCAGATCTGACCTAGACGAGGCGTACCCGAGGGGCAGTGACGCAAGAAAGGCGGAGAACGGGACAGCGTCGTTGTGTCCCTATGCCTGTGGATCCAACAGGATGTCTGCCTCGGAGAGGTGCTGTGAGAATCAAATTAAATCTGGCAGGTACTCAGGAACGTTCGGGAAATCTGCATCCCACGTGTGCCCAACTACCCCTCACCTCCGCTGCACCCCATCTGAGCTGGCTGGCTAGAGGCAGTGGGACGGAGGCGTGCCTGTCCCCAGAAAGCCTCACGGAATGGCCAGGGCAGAAGCAGCGGTCCAGGTGACTTGCTAGTGGCACCCATCAGTGCAGCTTTGGGATCGCTTTAAGAGGTGCTATCAGTTCCTCTTGAAACCCAGAGGAGGGGGAGGAGGACAGGCAGCTCGTGTTCTCATGCCTCGGTCCCAGAAGCCATCTCTCCCACTGCCCCCACTGCGTCACTGGTGTCTCTCTTCTCCTCCCACGCCTTGTCCTTCTGCCTTCAAAACACACACCCAGGCTGTCACCATCCTCTCCAGCATCATTAGGAGCTGGTATTTGTAAATTATCAGTGTGTGCCAGACCCGGCGCCTAATGACAGCCCTCCACCCCGCACTGCGGAGACCACCGTTCACATCCTGGGTCCTGTCAGCAGTGCCTCCTAATGCAGAAGCAGCTGGACGCAATGATAGTGCTGAGGTCCTGCGAGTTTGTGCAAATGCAACCATTTCACTAGGACTTCGCATCGACGTTTCTGATCAGACACTAGCAACGTTAGGCGGCACGTCCACAGTGAGAGGAGACAAGGGACTGAACAGTAATGAAAGCGACAACAAGATCATGCCGTGGGGGAGGCCCCGGAGGAAGGAGAAGTGACCGGGATTCCTGATCTGCTCTGTTGGAGCCGGCCTTCACGTGACCATCAGTGACACATTTTTTTTTTAACATAAGCTGAATGCTTTACAGAGGATGAGATAATGAGGAAGAAAAGACAATACGAATGCTGAAGACACTTAAAGATAGGAACCAGGGGAAAATGTGTTTTAGGGGAAGACAGGAATGTAAATGGGAAAAAGAGACACCTCAGTGTTCTCTAGACAGCAAGAACCACAGAGATGAGAGTGCAAAGGGATAGAGGGGACCCAGGCAGGAGACAACAGGCGAAGAGAAGCGGGCTTGTGCACAGGGGACGGCAGTGAGGAAGCGACAGGACGTCACACAGAACGGCACAGGGGGAAAGGGAAACCACGCCTCTACGCGCCGAACGCTTCCTACATTCGCCTTAGAAGGTGTGTTACAAGGTTTAGAAAAATGTAGATTAGAGCTCTAAATGTCACGATTTCATTTGTCTAGCCAAGCGACAGCAACCTGGAGGAGAGAAGGTTTGCCACTTTGAAGTGACCTGATTTCTCCAGAATTAGGAACTCACCGTGAAGAACTGGAGAATTCAACTGCACCAAGGCCCGGCCGCAAGCACCTGGCCTTCCCAAACCATCAGCTCAGTTTGCATAAGAAGCCCCCAAACAACCTAACGACGAAACCTCAGAGAGCGGCTATACCTTCCATAGACAAGGGAAACACGTCAGGTAGGTTGAGTCCGCGGGGACCAGCCCGCAGAGCCACTGCAAGACCATTGCTTTTCAATCAGAGAAACTCCTGATCCGACTGTGACCATGGCCCTTAATTATCAGGACGACAGCCAGCAGGTGGGAAAAGTGAGTCCCCAGGACAACAAGAAACACTGACTTCAGAGAAAGAAACCACTCATCAGTGACTGAGGACCGGCCCCACCCTTCCAGGAGCAGTCGCGTGTGACACAGGGGACGTTCATAAAGAAGTCGTCTTCTGTCCATCTGCTTCACGTCAGACCTCACGACCCTGGCCTTGTCACTCTCTCTGGGCCTTGGGAAACTTCCAGCACTTTTGTGGCACACTTTATTTCACTCCTGACACTTGCAAACTGCCCACGTGGGGTGTGGCAGTAACCTGCGGCTCCAGTGAGAGGTAAGGATGTGTTCTGCCCCAAAGGATCCGATCCTCTAATAGCAAAAGTGAGACGCACATACACAAATGGGGCCTCCAGCAGAATGGGTCAGTGTATGACAGGAACACTAAAATAAGGAGAAATTAATACTGAGTGAGGGAATTTGAACGTTCAGGGGACTTTTGTTCTTTTTTTTTTTTTTTTTTTTTTTAAACAAGGATTTCTAACAACCAATAAGCTAAATGATTAGGTTAAAATTTTAATTTCACAAAATAGATCAATAATGTTTCACAATCACTAGTCTTCTGGCCCTTAATAGAAGTACTAAAAATGAAATTACTCAGGGGCGAACGCTCCCCTTTATTAGAAGAAACAATCACTAAAATTAACTTTTTGTTAACCACCGCGATCAGGAGTGTCTAATCCTTTGTCCCCCCTGGACCACAGTAGTAGAAGAACTGTCTTGGGCCACACATAAAATTCACTAATACTAATGACAGCTGATGTGCTAAGAAAAAAGGTCGCACAAAACGACTTATAATGTTTTAAGAATTTGTGTTGGGCCACGGTCAAAGCCGTCCTGGGCTGCAGGTTGAACATGCCTGGCCTAGACGTTTAATGGTAATAATTGGATATCTAATTTTCAACAAAGGTATACTCATTAATTAACCAAGAGTCTGTCACAGACAATGTTATCTGTCATGATGAAGCTCAGCTCTGGGGCAGTAGGACAGGAAAGAGAGGCATGGTGACTGTCATCTCAAATGTGCTTGATTATTTGATAGCTCTAATTTCAGAGGAACTGAAGCTAACTCACTCTCTAAGATGCACCCTTTTAAATTCATGAAATTTTGCACTTTCACATAAAAAAATGGCAAGCACAGCATGATTTATAAGTAGCAGGCAAAATTAATTTCAGACGACATCAGCTATTTTGCCAGCAATGAACCAAATACCATGTAGCTGTGAGGAGCCACAGAAACGCAAAAATGGAAAACAGTGGTTAACCACGTTGTGATGGAGTGCGCAGTTCACGCCCGTCTCGGCGTCCATCCTCTGTGCTTTGGCTCCGACACCATAAAACACTTGGGCGACACCTGCAAGTGCTCCAAATCTTAGCTGCTGTCGCTCCAACCTGCCGCCACCACTGTCAGTGTGTCGTGTCGTTCGTTCCTGCCCTTATTCCTCCCCGCCACGGAGAGAAACAAGTTAGCTTCCACGAAAAACCGCTCAGCGCTCCGTGCGTGCCGCACACAAGGGCACCGCCCCTTCTCCTAACAGGCGTGTCCACCAACCACTAGACGGGCAAGTGTGGCCCCGCTCCTGCGTACCTGCATGGCCAGGCTCCACGGAGGTTCCAAAGGCACATCTGTCTCTCTAGCAGGAGGGACACTTGAATCTGGGACCAAGACGTAACCGGTAATTACAAATAGGCAGTGAAGTGAGCACAACAGACACGTGCAAATGATGACCGTCCTGATGACACAGGGATTCCAGGTTTGTGCCCAGGTAGCAATCAGCCAACACTCTGGACATGTGGCAAATCCTGAAATGCCCTTGAGAAGCTGTTAGATGTAAAACTGGTGGGGGGACCCTTTCTACTCTCTTAGGTGAGTTTTTCAATTATAATAATTTTTCTCTGTTTCTTTTTTTTTTAGTTGGTTTCAGTTTTATATTTCGCATGAGTGAAGTCACACGGTTCTTGGTTTTTTCTGTCTGGCTTATGTCACTTGGCATGATGATCTCCAGGTCCATCCGCTTCGTCGCAAATGGCAGTATTTCATCTCTCAGAGCTGAGTGATACCCCACTGTGTTGGCAGCACCGTGAAAACAGCTCGGGAAGGTGTCATAACTTTGGCAAGGGGAGAGCTGAGGGATGCATGAATGGGGAGAACATTCTAGGCTGAGGGAACCAGAGCAGCAAGAGTGGGGGGAGGGGAGTACGTAATCCCCTGAGTAACCTGGCAAGGTTAGGACACCTTCCCGAGTTGTTTGCACAGCGCTGCCCACGTAAGTGCATGGTGGCAAGTTCAAGGATTTAATTGTCAGATTTTGGGCACGACAACAGCTCTGATGGCCATTCCAGGAAAAGAGTTCCAGAACTGCTTTGAAGGGTGGACTAGGTGCTGGTGTCGGTGCACAGCTTCCCCAGGGGAGCACTTCGAAGGGACCATGGTGATATTCAGCAGTGAGGTATGGAGCCCTTTTTTCTAGGACGAGTTCGCTAAATTAATTGTCAGACTGTGTGTGTGTGTGTGTGTGTGTGTGTGTGTGCACGCGCGTGCGCGCACAAGCAGTTAAGGATTATACCAATTCAGTAATGTTAAATGTTAAATGTTAAATATCGTGCATCTATACACACAGACACATAAACTATCTTTAAAAACCCCTATATATCTATGTAGATGAAAAGCACGAATACAGAGAGAGAGAGAGAGGAGGATACAACCAATATAGAAAAAGGTTAACCTCTGAGAGGTCAGGAATTCCTTGCACTCTTCTTACAACATTCCCACAAGTACAATTAACTGACTAAAAAACATCCTTGGAGAATAAAAAAGAGAGCATGGTTTAATAATCAGGAAATTCCAAATGTGAGCAAAAAGGCTGCATTTCCAGCCCACACTGTTGTGCCACAAAGCTCCTGCTCCCTTCGGACAGTGCTAGAAAGTCAAGTGTCTACGTTTCAAATCTCAGGTACACTGACACGACCCTGAAGAAGTATGTCCGTCATACTGAATGAAATGACTGCATTGCGCCGTGATGAAGGGGTACTGGACCCCGAAACAGAGCCTCGGCCTCTCACAAGCCCGCTTCCCCCTGAGCAGATAAAAGACGACGTAGCTTCCCTACTGCGCTGGCGGTGCTGGTGTGCTATGGGTGCTCCACCCGGGTTCCCTTCGCCTTCTGTTGGAGGAGAGCTCTGTACACCTGTGGGCAGCCATGCAGCCACGCACCCACCTTGTGTGGGGGTGAGAGCTCTGGACAGCTGTGGGCAGCCATGCAGCCACGCGCCCACCTTGTATGGGGGTGAGAGCTCTGTACACCTGTGGGCAGCCATGCAGCCACACGCCCACCTTGTGTGGGGGTGAGAGCTCTGTACA